>CM040928.1:3722500-3730000 GCA_023029165.1 Gobiocypris rarus
AGGCATGTTAAGTCTTTGTAAAACATTGTAAAGCTTCACAATGAGGTCCCATTAGTTAACATTAGTCAATGCATTAACTAACAATGAATGTGCGATACATTTGTTACAGTATTTAGTTTTTAGTAGATGTTGAAATGAACATTAAGATTAATAAATGCTTTAGTTAACTACATTAGTTATTATAATGTTAACAAATGGATCCCACATCAGAACGATTCAAGATATTCCCTCCATTTCAGGCCTAAAAACCACCAACCTCAGCTGCTTAACTTGCTCCCAAATACTTATCTAGACAAATCCAACAAAGTAGAAGAGGATAAAAAGTCACCCAAAAAAAGAAATCGCATATATATATATATAAAAAAGGTGAGATTCTTTAGCACAACAGAGGAGCTGTTTTGCAATGCATGTGTCTCAGTGAGGGGCCCATGGGGCCAACTAGGAGGCTGTTTCTGCGCTAACAAGTCTCCTCTGGATCATTTGATCATTTAAATTATTATGCCAGGAATCCTCAGGAGGCGACTCGGCTCTCCACATCACAGGGCTGTTTTTAATCTTCTGTCTTCCCTTTCTTCCCCTGAAAAAGTTCAGCTCGGCGCAGCTCAGAGAGGAGTCGTGCTCCTGTTGTGTACCTGGCAAAGGAGGTGACTCCCCGAACCGCGGCGCACAGAGAGAGGAGGCTCATGGGACACGGGGAGGGGAGATGCACACACTCCCAAAGTCTTTCAACAAGAGGGAAGAGGGAAATCGCTTCTTTTTCCTCTTCGACCCGTGACGGCTTTCATCCTGCGCTTTCTGGGCGCGACAGGGGTCCTGATCCGCTCACTTCTCTCCGACGCTCAACCGGAGACAGATCCGCTCTTGTTCTTAACGTAGCTGCAAAACATCCCTGGAAATGCTTGGACAGGAGATATTTCCAGTTTAATTTTTCCTCCAAACTAAATTGAGGTCAGACGGGGAGGCCGGGAGGGCGAACGGCGCATTTAATAAATCAGCGGCTGTATAAATGCAGAGCGCATGCACGTGTGCGCTTTGTTACAAAAGCACGGTGGATATTGCGTCAGTCACTTGGGACTCTGCTTTTAAGAGTAGTATAACTCCTTTTACACAAAGACGGCGGATTAAATCGGTGCGCTTCTGCGCATCAACTCCTTTATCGCTTTCTTTTAAGTTCTAATGATCAAACCCTTCAGGCTTTATTCTCAGCGATTCTCCTCAATCAAACGCTCGCAGTGAAACTCTGCAAACTTGATGCATTTGTGATATGGCAGAAATCACATTATGGAAGCCGCTGAGATATTAAAGTGTGTGTTTGTGCATCTGAATGATGTCTGGATGCATCTGGATTAAACTGTAGTGGGGAAGTGATCAAACCAGAGACATATTGCATGTGGCTTCTGCTTAATTCCCATGGAAAGAAACTAATAACACTGGTACATGTGCAAAAAAATATTCTTTTTGATACAAAGCAATACAACAATTTTATTTTATTTATATACTGTATATTTTTCCTGGCACGGTACCATAGGAGATGATATTCTATGAAAGACTATGAAGTTCTGTTTAAATACTGAAATACATGAAAATATATATAAATATGAAAATTAACATGTTTCTTAAGCGTCACATCATATTAGAATGATTTCTGAATGATCATGTGACACTGAAGACTGGAGGAATGATGATGAGCATTCAGCTTTGATCACAGGAATAAAATACATTTGAACACACAGAGAACAGTTATTTGAAATTGTAATAATATTATTTCACAATATTAAAATTTTTATTGTATTTTTGATCAAATAAAGGCAGCCGTAGTGAGCATGAATTTCAGTACCATGGTATATTTCAAAGTAATATAGTATTACCATCTGATTTTTGGATGGTACTTTTAAAATCATGAAACCGAAATTCGTGTACCATGTACATTCAGTACCATGGTATTTTACCTGATTGTATATACCATAATATTTGATATACCATATATACTACTCCAAGGTCTTTAAAAGAACTGTGGTACTATCATGCTTTGTGGGGTATGGTATTCTTTTATTTGTACCATATGATACCATGACAACATGGTATTCTTGGAGTAAAATGTAAATACCATAGTATACCAAACATAATACACCACTTAAAAATGAAGATTCTGTCATCATTTACTGATGGAATCCAAAAGGTATAATTATGAACATGAATAATTACGTATTATAAATATATGGAATGTCCAGTAGCACACATCATTTAATTATTTGTGAATAAAATACAGTGGGGGAAAAAAGTATTTAGTCAGCCACCAAATGTGCAAGCTCTCACACTTAAAAAATTGAGAGAGGCCTGTAATTTTGTACACTTAAACTATGAGAGACAGAACGAGAAAAAAAAAATTAAGAAAATCACATCGTCTGATTTTTTAAGATTTTATTTGCAAATTATGGTGGAAAATAAGTACTTGGTCACCTACAATAAAGCAAGATTTCTGTCTCTCACAGACCTGTAACTTCTTCTTTAAGAGGCTCCTCTGTCCTCCACTTGTTACCTGTATTAATGGCACCTGTTTGAACTTGTTATCAGTATAAAAGACACCTGTCCACAACCTCAAACAGTCAGACTCCAAACTCCACTATGGCCAAGACCAAAGAGCTGTCAAAGGACACCAGAAACAAAATTGTAGACCTGCACCAGGCTGGGAAGACTGAATCTGCAATAGGTAAGCAGCTTGGTGTGAAGAAATCAACTGTGGGAGAAATTATTAGAAAATGGAAGACATACAAGACCACTGATAATCTCCCTCGATCTGGGGCTCCACGCAAGATCTCACCCGTGGGGTCAAAATGACCACAAGAACAGTGAGCAAAAATCCCAGAACCACACGGGCCTAGTGAATGACCTGCAGAGAGCTGGGACCAAAGTAACAAAGGCTACCATCAGTAACACACAACGACGCCAGGGACTCAAATCCTGCAGTGCCAGACATGTTCCCCTGCTTAAGACAGTACATGTACGGCCTGTCTGAAGTTTGCTAGAGAGCATTTGGATGATCCAGAAGAGGATTGGGAGAATGTCATATGGTCAGATGAAATCAAAATATAATTTTTTGGTAAAAACTCAACTTGTCTTTAAAAACTTTTTCTCTCATAGTTGAAGTGTACCTATAATGAAAATTACAGGCCTCTCTCATCTTTTTAAGTGGGAGAACTTGCACAATTGATGACTGACTAAATACTTTTTTTGCCCCACTGTGTATTTATATATATATATATACATATATATATATATATATATATATATATATATATATATATATATATATATATATATATATATATATATATATATATATATATATATATATATATATATATATATATATATATATAGTAAAATTGATAAAAATTTTGGAGCAAAATGATTCAGACACTTTGAGCTGAGCGTGTTTTGCTTCAGTGTTTTTTCTGTAATTGCTAATGTGACCTTTGACACCACAGACTGAACAAAATGAAGCATTGCTTGGTCATTGGTTGAGCTAAACTGGTATTATCTAATTGTGTAGTTAAATCTAACAGCTGACTGGTTGATTTTAATCCTTTACATTCCTTTCTATCAAAGACATTATCAAGATGAATTTGTTCTGACACAGTTTAACTCTGAGTTCTTGTCATATTTTATTACCATTTTCTAAACTTTAGCGAATAAACTGATAATGGGAGAAAATGTTGAAGGTGTCCGAGTACATTTATGTTTGACGCGAACACTTTGGAAAATCAGTTTATATCACATGTTCATTTGTTTTCCCCTTAAAATGATGTTGCTGCATTACTAAAATAGCTGTCACGTTCATTCTGCCCAATTTGCTTTCTGCTGTAAAGTTTATTCATGTTGATTAAGGAGGCTATTAGAGAGTGCCAAACATATTCTATCAAATCAGATGCAATCATCCCGTGATTAAATTAAGTGTTAATGGCAGGTAAAGGAGGACGAGTCTCGTTCAAACCCGCGCTGGGTTTGGACATCACAGACTGCCGATTATCTTTAATGAATCTGTTCTTTTACCATCCATGTACATACACTGCTCGTTTTCTCATTTCTCCATAACTTCATTACGCTTGATTGGATGTTTGCCTTCAGGTCATGTTAACTAATACTGGCAAAGACTGTTATAAATCATAACCACACACACAAAAAAACACAACAATCAATTTCAACATGCGTCTAGAACATTAATATGAGAGTAAAGCAGTTAGGGAATGTTTCTGGATGTCTGGAAGTATGTGATTCCACACATAACCATACTCCTCATGTTATTTCAGCGGGAAGAACTGAGCACAGAATCAAATCCTTCTTTATTGAACTACTGAAAGTAAAGCCAGCCAATACTGTATTTATTTCTGAGATGACAACTGAAAACCACCTGCTAATTTAAACATGCACAATAATGTCACAGTCAATGTCACTGCACGCTGCATATTTCACACACTATTTCAAAAAGTAGCAGCCTGTATAGTGCACAGCATGCAGTAAGCACTAAGCAGTGTGCGGACACAGCCTTTGTTCCTGTAGCTCAAACAGCATGGCTCTTGCACACCAATATCATGCCTTCGATTCATAGAGAATGCATGGTGACAAAAAAATGTAAATGAGTTTGGATAAAAGTGTCTGCCAAATGTATAAACATATACTTCTGTTCAAAAGTTTGGGGTCAGTAAGTTTTTTTTTTTTTTTAAATAAATAAACCAGCACTTTAATTCAGAAAGGATGAATAAAATTGACCAAAAGTGACAGTACAGACATTTATAATGTTTCAATTGATTTTTTTTATTTCAAATCAATGTCTCTTCTTTTGAACTTGAAAGAATCCTGAAAATGTACCATGGTTTCCATTTCAGCATTGACAATAATAAAACATATAGCTGCTAGCTCAACAGAAGCAAACAAGCAAGCCAGCAGCAGACCAACTGCAAAAATGACATTTGGAGACAATTTTAAGCAAAAATGTTGAAAACCCATAAATACACAAAGTTGTAAAGAGCCAATTTCATGTTTTGTTTCATTATAGTGCCATCAAGTGTTGCAGTCCCAGCACTTTTGTGTGTGTCCTGAGAGTGCCCCCATACACACACGAGCCAAATCTGGTGAAAATATCTCATTTTGTTTAGGAGTTATAGACAATTATGATTATTTATGAGCACATAAAAAATGACTCACACCCGACTTTGATAGCATTTTTTTGCCACTTACTATCCTATGGTAAATTCAAACGGTTTCCAAGATATTCGTGAAAGTTGTTTAAATGCTAAATCAAAACTTTTCACAAACCATAAGGCAAACCTAGCATTTTTGGTATCGTTGGACTCAGCAAGAATTCAGAAATTTAAGGAATCCCATGAAAATAAGTTATAAGCATGTGAATATTTGATTTTACAACTAGGTGGCGCTGGCTCGGCGAATGACCCATACCAAGTTTTGTAGTAATAATAATAATAATAATAATAATAATTTGTTACATTTATATAGAGCTTTTCTGGGTACTCAAAGCACTATACACTCACCTTAAGGATTATTAGGAACACCTGTTCAATTTCTCATTAATGCAATTATCTAATCAACCAATCACATGGCAGTTGCTTCAATGCATTTAGGGGTGTGGTCCTGGTCAAGACAATCTCCTGAACTCCAAACTGAATGTCAGAATCGGAAAGAAAGGTGATTTGAGCAATTTTGAGCGTGGCATGGTTGTTGGTGCCCAGGCAGGTCTGAGTATTTCACAATCTGCTTAGTTACTGGGATTTTCACACACAACCATTTCTAGGGTTTACAAAGAATGGTGTGAAAAGGGAAAAACATCCCCACCGGGTACCACTCATCTCCACTACAAACAGGAAAAAGAGGCTACAATTTGCACAAGCTCACCAAAATTGGACAGTTGAAGACTGGAAAATGTTGCCTGGTCTGATGAGTCTCGATTTCTGTTGAGACATTCAGATGGTTGAGTCAGAGTTTGGCGTAAAGAGGATGAGAACATGGATCCATCATGCCTTGTTACCACTGTGCAGGCTGGTGGCGGTGGTGTAATGGTGTGGGGGATGTTTTCTTGGCACACTTTAGGCCCCTTAGTGCCAATTGGGCATCGTTTAAATGCCACGGCCTACCTGAGTATTGTTTCTGACCATGTCCATCCCTTTATGACCACCATGTACCCATCCTCTGATGGCTACTTCCAGCAGGATAATGCACCATGTCACAAAGCTCGAATCATTTCAAATTGGTTTCTTGAACATGACAATGAGTTCACTGTACTAAAATGGCCCCCACAGTCACCAGATCTCAACCCAATAGAGCATCTTTGGGATGTGGTGGAACAGGAGCTTCGTGCCCTGGATGTGAATCCCACAAATCTCCATCAACTGGTCTGAAGATGAAGTTCAAATTTTGTAAAAAAAAACACACAAAAAAAAAAAAAAAACGGACAAACCATCTAGGACGAGAAGAACGGCAAAAGCAGCAAATCCTCATATTAGAATGATTTCTGAAGGATCATGTGACACTGAAGACTGGAGTAATGATGATGAACATTCAGCTTTGATCACAGGAATACATTACATTTGAACACATATTCACATGGAAAATGGTTCTTTTAAATTGTAATATTTCACAATATTACTAATTGTACTCTATTTTTGATTTTTGAAATGCAGTATTAGTGAGCATTTGAATGGTACTGTAAATGCATTACTTAAAGTCACTAGTATCTACTTCAGATTCTCAACCAACAGTGATGCACTTTGCTGATTTTTGTCTCATTGATTGGTGTGACATGTTGATTTTAACATCTAGTCGAAACTTCATGTTTTGATGCTTTATGAAATATTTTCTGAACTGTGTTCCACAAAAACCTGCTATTCGTCTTCTGCTTTCGACTCTAATTAAGATATTTTTCATGAAAGTTTTTCTTTCCTCATAGTTGTTAAAACGATGGGCTAAACTCTCCGCGCCTGATGCAACACCTCCCAACTGATGACCCAACCCATCCAACAAAAGCACCATTGATTTCTCTCCTGCGGCCCACAGACGAGACACAGAAAGCAGCTGAAACTGCGCAGCGACTCACCTACAGTAGCGGCGGGTGTGCGGTACCAACGTGAGCAGGTGTGTCAGGGCGGTCTGTCTTGGCCCTGTCAGCGCTACACCGTCATTAGCCAGCGCGGGCGCAGCGGGGAGCAGCGTGCGTCTCTCTGGGCCCTCTGTAATTACGCTCTGACATAATTAACCCAGCAAGCCCATTAGCCTAGCGCCGACTGCAAAAAAAGCTTTGCTATAATTATTTGTTGTGTGCATGCTAATGAGACCAGCTGTGCGCCCATCGTACAACACGAACAAATTAATTTACAAGGCTGCACTTTAAGGGTTTTTTTTCCCCTTGTACCTCTCAAATACACACTCAAAAAGCATCACGTCTTTTTTGGCTATCAAGTGGATGTGCAAAGTTCAAAAACGTCTCTT
>CM040928.1:3732500-3797500 GCA_023029165.1 Gobiocypris rarus
TTAATGACTTTTATAATTGCTTAAATGCAAATTATGGTTTGGTCCTAAATGTCTGTATTTTATGAGTTGAGCTACGAACTGAACTGGGACACATACAATTACAATAAACACCTGCATTAATAAAACCTGATCAAAATATTAAACTGCATTATGTGCTTACCTATGGATTTATTGGAGCGTATGAGAGCATGTATCAAATAATTGAATCGCTTTATCATCCATCCATCCGTCAATCCATCCGTCCATCCATCCATCCGTCTGTCATTATATCCATCCACCCATCCATCCATCCGTCATTATATCCATCCACCCATTCGTCATTATATCCATCCACCCATCCATCCATCCGTCATTATGTCCATCCATCCATCCATCCGTCCGTCCGTCCGTCCATCCATCCATCATTATATCCATCCACCCATCCATCTGTCATTCTGTCCATCCATCCATCCATCCGTCATTATTTCCATCCACCAATCCATCCATCCATCCATCCATCCATCCACCCGTTATTATAGCCATCCACCAATTCATCCATCCATCTATCATAATGTCCATCCATCCATCCACCTATCATAATGTCCATCCATCCATCCACCTATCATAATGTCCATCCATCCATCCACCTATCATAATGTCCATCCATCCATCCACCTATCATAATGTCCATCCATCCATCCATCTATCATAATGTCCATCCATCCATCCACCTATCATAATGTCCATCCATCCATCCATCCATCCATCATAATGTCCATCCATCCATCCATCCATCCATCCACCTATCATAATGTCCATCCATCCATCCACCTATCATAATGTCCATCCATCCATCCATCTATCATAATGTCCATCCATCCATCCACCTATCATAATGTCCATCCATCCATCCATCCATCCACCTATCATAATGTCCATCCATCCATCCATCCATCCATCATAATGTCCATCCATCCATCCACCTATCATAATGTCCATCCATCCATCCACCTATCATAATGTCCATCCATCCATCCACCTATCATAATGTCCATCCATCCATCCATCCACCTATCATAATGTCCATCCATCCATCCATGCACACAAACTCTTTAATTCCTTAATACACTTTACCATTATTTCATCAGGCAAGGCATTAAAAAATGCAATTATTTCCATGACGGTCTGTCAAGAGGATATAGTGTACTGTAAGATGCTCTGAGACACGTGAAGCTTATATATTCACCTTCACACATACACGCACACACACGGACACGCACATGCACACGCACTCGCACACACGTCTGGTTCACTATCTTTGTGGGGACTCTCGTAATGGTTTTTATACCGTACAAACGGTACATTCTGTCCCCCTACACTGCCCCTACACATTTTTACTTCTCAAAAAAACTCATCCTGTGTGACTTATAAGCCTTTTGAAAAGTGGGGACTGCTGGCTGGACCCCACAATGTAGGTGATCTCAGGTTTTACTATCCTTATGGGGACATTTGGTCCCCACAATGTAATATAAACAAGGACACACACACACACACACCTCAGTTTTCTCCCTGTGGGCTTGTTCTCTATAGGGACTCATTGGCCGGGCAGCACTTTTATGAACATAATGCATTATTAAACATCTCAAACATCTCCTGGGCTTTGTGTTTATTACTGCTCTTACAAATCATCAGTACATAATCTCTAGCGGCCCACAGAGATCTCTCTCTCTCATACACACACACACACACACACGTGGATCTCTAACGAAAAATTCCCCTGAAAGACTCACATCTTCAACAATAAGACACTCAGAGTGTGAACTACTAATGAAACATGTGACACGGTCCCGAAGGACCTCACGACCATAAACAACCAGAATACAATCTGTCTGTTTTTTGTTTTTTTAGATGAAAAGGTACGTCTAAGCATGTTATTTTTTTAAGGGTGCAAAACTACAGTAGGTCATGTGAGTTTCACCTTCAATCTGGAGGAAAATAATGAACTACACAAACCACTGTCACTCTTCCATGAAAACAGTGACATAAAGAGGCTTACAGATGCGTGAGGGAACTACCAGGGTGAAAATACATCACGCTGTAAGCGTTTCAATACACAGATGCTAAATTACATCTCAAACTGTCATGAACTTTGAATTCTTGGATGGTTAAAGCAATAGTTCAACATTGAATGAGGATGCACACTGTCAGGCTCCAAAAATGAGCAAAAAACATCATAAAACGCACCCAAACGAGTTAATATGATTCATACACTATATCCCAAATCACATGCCAACTTTGTGTGAGGAACAGAACCATATCTAAGCCATAATTCACTGATCCACAGCCCTCAAATATCATGTTTTCATTCGAAATGTGCACATAAACACCAGGTTTGACATCAGTGATATATAAGCAAATGCAACATAAAGAATGAGACATTTACGTACATGGAATATTTGTTTTTAATACTTAATTTTTTTAATATATATTGATTTTTTATATGCGCGCACGCAAACACTCTCACTCTCTCACATGCACGCACGCACACCTCATATACAGGTGTTTCTTCAACTTCCAGCATTTTTATGCCGTGATTTTTATTCATACTAACAGAAATAATTGTATTAATATTTTTTTATATTTAATTTTTGTCACTCAAATGTCTTACATACATTGATTTTAAAGTTTTAACTCCCAATGTCCCATATACATTCTCAATCTTGTCATATGAAAATCCAGCATACAAACATGATTTTAAATTATAACAATGATCAATTTTTCAAATTCAAGATCAAATGATCTTTTTTGGAGCCTGAAAGTACTGTAAAATAAAAGTAAAAGCCCAAATTTAAGACGTAATTTACTGTTTCGCAGCTCTCAAAATTAATATTTTCATTTAAAATGTGCATATAAACACCAGGTTTGACATCAGTGATATAAGCAAATGCAAACCATTAAGGATTTTTTTTTTAAATACTCAAATGCATTATAGATATTGACTTTATTGTTTCACTTTTGTTCCAGATGAATTCTCAATCTTAAAATATGAAAACACACACACACACACACACACACACACACACACACACGTTTGTTTTTGTGAAATGTGGGGACATTCCATAGCGTAATCCATTTTATACTGAACAAACCGTATTTTCTATCCCCTACACTGCCCCTGCCCCTAAACCTACCCATCACAGGAGTAGTGATTTATGACCTGTTTTCCTCATGGGGACCAAAAATGTCCCCACAAGGACAAGGACATTTTGTCCCCATGCCATAGGGATTACCAGTCCACCCACACACACACGCACGCAGCACGCACGCACGCACGCACGAACGCACGCACGCACGCACACACACACACACACACACACACACAGTTAACCCCATGTTTTAAGTGAATGATGACTTAACATGGCTTAAAGGCGACAGTTCACCCAAAATTCAGTCATCATTTACTCACCCTCAAGTTATATTCCAAACCTGTATGTATTTCCTTGTCCTGCTGTGCACAAAGAAAGACATTTGGGAGAAAGTTTGTAACCACGCAGATCTCGGCCCCCGCCGACCGCTATAGTAGAAAAAACACTATGGTAGTCAATGGGGACCAAGATCCTGGGTGAGTAAATGATGACAGAGTTTTCAGTTTTCTGTGAACTATCCCTTTAAATTTGGGTCTGTTTCTCGCAGAAAGGATCAAATGACTTCAGAAAACTTTAAAGGAGCTCTTTTGTCCTATTTGGAGCCTGACAGCGCTGTATAATGAAAGTGGGTGCGTCTATGAGCACTGTGTGAGGTCGGCCAGTCTTTCAGGTTTGAAGATGAGTGAATAATCAGTTTAACTGGCTAGTTCCCATACTCCCTGTCACCTGCCGCAGTACCGCTGGTCACCACTAGCCAGCGCCGTATCACTAGCATTCATTAGAGCGAGCGGCAGGTCGACGGGGTCTTTAATGACAAAGGCGTCTTCAGAGCGCCGGCTAAAGTTCGGTCCTCTCAAACGGAGCTCGTTTTGGTCTACACGCAGCGATTTCCTGAAGATCCAGAGCTCTCGACTGACATGAAAAGTGCAAGACACTGCCTCAGGGGTACTGGTGGAGGGAGAGGAGCGGAGGGGGGCACAGGGGGATTATGGGTACAAAAACACAGGCAGAGGTAGAGCGAGCACCCGCGGCGCCTGTCTTACGGCTACGCCCCTGGCAACAGCCCTCTCCAGGTGAGACGGCTACAGAGAGACGCCTTTGAGTGACAGGCTGTCTCGCAGCACATGCAGACGCTCCTCTGGAGGGACTAACTTTGACTTCACCCGCTTTTTCCTCCAGTAAGCGGATGCAGAAACGGAAAGCATCCATATGACCGCGGGGCATGAATACGACGGCGCTAAAAACACATAACCGAGAGGTGTGTTATTTACGGCGAAGGCTCTGATGATTCTTCTCGCAGGGCAAGGGATACGGGTGGGGAACGTGTAGCAGATGGCCTGTTAACAACATCAGGTGAGCCGCGAGCCTCCCAGCAGAGATACCTGAGAACGGAGAGGCGCTCCGAGTCGGACGCTTTTAGAAACCAGACAACAGACCTTCCCTTAAGAGCCGAGCGCAAGAGCTGCCAGATCAGAGGAAGTTACCAATCGTGGAAACAGACAAAGAAATACAATGTTTCACTTAGTTATGGAAGGAAAATACATGTTATTTTGGTGAACACACACACACACACACACACACACACACACACACACACTAAACATGTCTCCCAGGAACATGTGTTTCTTCAACTGCAAGCGCTTTTATGGCCTGAAGGGTGATTTTTATGAACACTAACTGAAATAAATGACTATTTTTGTCGTATGAATTCCACTATAATTTTATTTTTAATACTCAAATGTCTTATATATTTTGATTTTATAGTTTTACCTTTCCCAGATACATTCTCTCATCCCAAAATACGAACATTCTGCATATTTTTTTTTAATTACAACTATGATCAAATTCATATTTATAAAAAATATATTTGAAAAAAAAACTTTTTTAAATTTATTGTGTGAAAAAAATATTATTCACACAATAAATATTGAAAATGTTTTTGTACACAAAATTATGATGTAATTTTCACCACAACCAACAAAACTATAATGTTTAATGTGAAGTAGACAAAAATAATGTTACTTTGGTGAACACACACACACACACACACACACACAGACACTCACACACACATACAAACACACACTCTCTCACACAAACAAGCACACTAATACACGCACACACACAAACACTCACACAAACGCATTCTCTCTCACACACACGCAAAAACACACATACTCACTCTCACACACACAAACAAACACACTTTCACACACATACTCTCACACACACAAATACACACAGTCTTTCTCTCACACTCACACAAACACTCAATCTCACACAAATGTACACTCTCTCTCACACGCACACAAACACACTCTCTCACACACACGCACAAACACACTCTCACACAGACACACACATACTCTCTTACACAAACTCACGCACACATTCTCTCTCACACACATGCGCATACACTCCTACATGCACGCATGCACACACTCTCTCATACACACAAACATACACGTGCACACACACACACACACACAAACACACTTGCTTTCACACTCAAACACCCACACACTAGCGTGTGCATGCCCACACACACACACACACACACACACACACACACACACACACACACACACACACACACACACACACACACAAACTATATATATATATATATACACACAGCGCATATGCAGGTGTTTCTTCAGCTTCCAGCACTTTTATGCCCTGAGGGTTGATTTTTATTAATCCTAACGGAAATATTTATATATAATAAAAAAAAATATTTTTTTTAACACAAAATGATGTTATTTTCACTACAACCAACCATACTAACCCTAGTCATGTTTCATCAAAGGTAGAATACATTTATAACAGAATATTTTATTGTGCATCATTTCCAATTAGGAAATAAAAATGAAAATGTTTAAATGTGTATATTGGGATACATAACATGATTAAACTACTCTTAGCAAGACAAAAAAGTTGCCATTTTGACCAATGATGAAATAATGGAAATGAAAATAAAATCTTTGATGCTGTTGTTAGTAGACAACTGAAATAAACTTGTTAAAGTGCAAGTTTATTTTCTAAGCATCCACAGAGCAAAAGTGCTATCGCTGAAGAAACACTCACATCTGTTTTACAATTGTTTTTCATAATTATACACAGCTGAACAATCAGGGATTCAATAATTGCTGACGAAACAGTAAAATGAGCAAAACATAAGAGCGTGGAAACGGGGAGCCATCATCACGCCGGCGGATTTGTGTTGATATCAGACACACAGAGCGATTAGCATGGAGACCGTAAAGGACGCATCAGCATTTTCCGGTCGCCACCTCCTGGAGTGAAAAGACAAACTCA
This sequence comes from Gobiocypris rarus, assembly GCA_023029165.1. Taxonomy (NCBI): domain Eukaryota; kingdom Metazoa; phylum Chordata; class Actinopteri; order Cypriniformes; family Gobionidae; genus Gobiocypris; species Gobiocypris rarus. The sequence continues at coordinate 3,738,944 of CM040928.1, forward strand.
ACTCTTTGTAGATAAACAGATGAACAGCATGTTTTTTCTTAACTTGATCAATACCTTACAAGCGGCACATTAAAGCAGCGGTCGCAGGACTCTAGCGCTTTATTAAAGACAGCGGACAGGCCGGCGTTGTGTGTTTATCTGAAGAGAACGTCACGGACAGAATCATAATACAGAATCTGGTGAATAAAGACTACAGGTACAGTAAGTCATGATGGACATAATCACATAAAACGAGTTTGAGCTGCTATAGAAAATCCATCAGGATTTGACTGGATGGAAATATGTTCGTCTGTGATATTATTACTGGTACTTTACAGGCCAACTCTAACCCTACATATTAAACTTTAGCACATCATTCATCCCACACTGATTGTAGCATGAATTATGCCTTAAATCAGGGCTTTTCTTTAAGATGCTATGGACCCCCATATATAAACATCCTGACCCCCATCCTCAAATTTAGAAGACACCCGTCTTTTATAAACACTCAATTAATACACAAACAATTAATATTATATATTACATTAAGTATCTTAATAGAAACTAATTATATATCTTTCTACTCTATACTACTATAATAATGTACTGTTAACTGTATCATTTATTTGTTTAAATCTATTTTATGAATTTATATTAATCGTAAATTTAATAGATTAATACATTTTTATTTTAATAATTTTATTAATTTATTTTAATCTAATTTATTACATTTGTTTTACATTTAATATGTTAATTTAATATTTAATCACTTATTTCTTTATTCAAAATTAAATGTATTTTTTATATATACACACAGGTATACACCACATAACACTGATGATCTCTTCATCACGGCTCCTGTTAGTGGGTGGGATATATTAGGCAGCAAGTGAACACTTTGTCCTCAAAGTTGATGTGTTAGAAGCAGGAAAAATGGACAAGTGTAAGGATTTTAGTAAGTTTGACGAGGGCCAAAGTGTGATGGCTAGACGACTGGGTCAGAGCATCTCCAAAACTGCAGCTCTTGTGGGGTGTTCCCGGTCTGCAGTGGTCAGGATCTATCAAAAGTGCTCCAAGGAAGGAACAGTGGAGAACCGGCCACAGGGTCATGGGTGGCCCAGGCTCATTGATGCACGAGGGGAGCGAAGACTGGCCCGTGTGGTTCTGATAGAAAGGTGTCAAAATACATCGCAGTTTGTTGCGTATGGGGCTGCATAGCTGCAGATCGGTCAGGGTGCCCATGCTGACCCCTGTCCACCGCCGAAAGCACCAACAGTGGCACGTGAGCATCAGAACTGGACCACGGAGCAATGGAAGAAGGTGGCCTGGTCTGATGAATCACATGTTCTTTTACATCACGTGGATGGCCGGGTGCGTGGCTTACCTGGGGAACACATGGCACCAGGATGCACAATGGGAAGAAGGGAAGAAGGCAAGCCGGCGGAGGCAGTGTGATGCTTTTTTATTGGAAAATACATTTTTCAAGGTTAACCCTTCAAACTGGTTTTTATAATTGTTAATTTGTGGTACAAGTAAAGACAGAATGTGTTCATGCTCTGAATATGAGCACAAAACTCCACAATCATGTTAATGTTTCTGGAACCTGAGCTAGTTTCCTGTCCTTTACGGCACCTGGAACGGTTCATTCCCTGGGATGGCAGGGGGGGTGACCTTGCTCAAAGCCAGAGGAAGGAACAGATTAATAGGTTGCTGTAGACAACAGGCTCACCCTCACAGATGGCGAGATCCGCCAGGGGTCGATACAGATGAAAACGTAGCTCTCGTTGTCAGAGCGAATCGCATGGAGGTCAAGCACCGGGTTACGATCGCATCACACGAGACCAAGAGATTGCGGAGAAAATTTGGCCATGTTTAGCCACCATCACCCATTGTAGCAAATATGAACGTGTCTGTGCAAAATGAATCATCCAAAAAAAGCCACAGACGAGGTCAAATGAAGTTATTCACTGCTCTTTAGATGACTCAAAGGTGACTGTGTTGAAACGCTCTACATAGGCAGCAACTCCAAACAGCACAAAACACAACTCATTTCAATCGCACACATCAACGCTGCAATACTTTAATAAGCATAGAAATATGCTGCACACACAAACAGTGGTTAAAATTACACCTTAAATCACACTGAGAAATCATTACTTTTCAGCATTGAATATTGTTGCTGTTAGAGGGCTTGAATTTCAGTGTGGGTTTGCATGTATTGTGCATAATTGTACACATTCCTGCAGAAGTGCACGCACATAAAGCCGCGTCTCAGTGCTAAATTGAAATTGAAATATTCAAACACACAAAATAATGTAAAAATGCCAGTCTTGGTGAGTATTCACATAAACACAGTCAGTTCTGTTTTAAGTGAACGTAAACAGTTGATAAAGAAAACACATGTGTTACAGAATAATGGATCCGTGCGTCAGGTCTTAAAGTGACAGCAGCCTAATATACCTCCTGCCAAATTATGAGATAATACTAAAAATATCAGTTGTCCCATTGTATCGATGTCAAAATTGTGGCCAGTGAAAATGCTGAGTGGCTAGTAACTTTATAAAACCACTAGCCACAGGGGCTGGTGAGCAAAAAAGTTCCTGTCAAGCCCTGAAGACGGCATAGTTAAGTTTGGACAGTTCACCCAAAAGTGAAAATTCTGTCATCATTTACTCTCCCTCAAGTTGTTCCAAACCTGTATGAGTGTTTTTCTTCTGTGAACACAAAAGAAGATATTTTGAAGAATGTTGGTAATCAGTTGATGGACCCCATTGACTTCCATAGTATTCTTTCTCCATACTATAGAAGTCAATGAGGTCCAAAAAAAAAAATGAATTAAAAAAATATATATAAAAAAATATATATATATAAATAAATATATATATATAAATATAAATATAAATATATATATATAAATATAAATATATGAGTAAATTATGACAATTTTCATTTTTGGGTGAATTTTCCCTTTAAGGCAGCTCCCTCGGTTTGGGAACAGAGCTTATCTCTTCACCTGAAGCTTCCATTACCCAGTCAATGAATGTGTAAACAGTGGCATCAAGCTTCCTGTGATCTCTGATAGGACGGTCTAGCGTCAGGCCTCTGTCCTTTTTCTCCCGTCTCTATTTGTCTGGTTTCTCTCTTATCGTCTCTCCTCTGCTCCACACTCCTCATCAATCCCACATTTCACTTCCAGCTGAGTTCTGATTGGCCCACGGCAGTCATCAGAACCTGAGACCATATGGACTCATCCGACCTCAAACCGACCCAACAAGCACATTAAAGGAGCCACTTTCTACACCTTTGCAAACACTTATATTACTCAATTTATATTTAACAGACTTAGATGTCCATATATCAAAATGACCTCGTCATGTGGACAGTCATATGTTAATGAGCTCATAGAAAATATGCCATAAACATAAAATATGTACTTTAATACAGTGGAATAAGTTACTAAATCAGTGTTGTTATTGTTAACTAAAGCTAAAATGGTAACACTTTAGTATAGGGGAACACATATTCACTATTAACTACAACGTTTGCCTCAAACTCCTGATTACTTCTTATTAATAGTAAGGTACTATTAGAATAAGGCTTACAGAATAAGGCATTAATATGTGCTTTATAAGTACTAATAAACAATATCCTAATAATATGCATGCTAATAAACTAGTTAATAGTGGGAATTGGACAAATTGAAGTAAAGCTAAAATAAGAGAAAATGTAAATATTAGATAAAAATAATTGGCAACATTTGTGACTGTACCTTTAAGATGACCATCTAAAAATATTAAAGATTACATATTAAAGTTTTTCGTTAATTGCTGGAAAATCTGAAAAAAATTACAATTTATATTTAATATAATCCTATATATCCTATTTTTTTAAATGCAAATTATAAATGTTTCCTTGGCAAATTATTGAAATAAGTTAAGTGGAAGAACGAAAAGATGTAAAAAAAAAAAAAGTTATCTTTACAAAAAAAAAATCAACAAAAATAGTTTTTATCTTAAATATTAATATAAATATTTTATTTATAAATATAAAAATGTTCTTAAATATATACATTCATGTGTGTGTAGTTATATATATATACATAATAATTATACACACACAAACTTTATTTTGGATGCAATTAATCGCGATTCATTGATTGCCCGGCACTAATAAAAATATATTTATTTTTATTTTTATTTTTATTTCTAATTCAAAATGTTAATAAATACTATACTTGTATATAAGTAATCCTAAAGTAGCACTGAACTATATGTAGTTTTAAGGTTCATTTATGTTGTGAGATTAGGGCATGTCTACATCACACTCTTCTACTTCAAAATCATTTTATTACATGATATATAACAGGTTTTTAATTGCCAAAAAAATCAAGTGAATAATATCATCCAAGTTACTTCCTATAGTTGTTCCTTTGAGACGTATGAAATCGAACAGTGAATGTATGGCCTTGTTTCTGCAGGTTTGTGTGTGTGTGTGTGTGTGGCAGGTGTGCAGCTCACCTGGGGCCTCGATCAGCTGTTTATATATTCCCAGGAACGCAGACTCCGCCTCCTTACTGCGCTGGCTCAACGCAACCACCTGCAGCAGAGAGATGAGGTCATCAATCAAGGACACACTTAAGGGCCACGCAACACATAATAAAACATTCCAATCAATAATTCTGCTCCATATGTTGATACCGCAGCGCTACAAATGAACAGAGCAAAGTTTATTCCAGTACTTAAGTGGAGAAAAACATTAGCATGATGGCTCTCGAGGAAAACGGTGTCTAATAAACTCACCAATGCAACAAAGCATCCGATACTCCGACAAATATCCCAGATACTCAACGTAACAGCTTCACACTCATCACAACACTCACTGAGGGTACGTTTGGTGTTATCTCTGCTGAATGTATACAGTGCTTTATGGATGGCTTAATTGTTACAGTAAACAACACACTGCACAGAATACTGTATCCCACAATGAGCTTCCCCCTCCAGTGATCATATAAAGCAAGAGTAATATCAACTGTGATTTTCAAGACTTATTTGAACTGCCAATTGCTTTCTATTTGAATATATATTAACGTGCAATTTATTCCTGTGATGTTCAGCATCATTCCTCCAGTCTTCAGTGTCACATGATCCTTCAGAAATAATTATAATACGATGATTTGCTGCTCAAGAAACATTATGATTATTATCAATTTTGTGGTAACAGCGATACATTTTTTCAGGAATATTTGATAAATAAAAAGATCAAACAAACAAGTGGTCTGAGAAATCAAATTTTTACATATACGAGGTCATCATACTTTAATATCGGTTACACTCTACAATAAGGTTTATTAGTTAACATTAATTAACATGAACTAATAATTAACTGCACTTATAAAGCATTTAGTACTTCAGCGCTGGGAAGATGAATCTGTATTTAAACTGGGTCATTAATGTAGTAGAAATGTGAAATTATTTTTGAATTTGGTGCCTTCTAGACTGAGAAAACAAAATGGGGGTGAAAGACCACAATTCCCAGAATGCAGTTCTCTGCCCTACGAGGCCACTCTAGGCACGGCTACTGGATTACTGGATCACTTGCCCACCACGTTCATTTTCATAAAATCAGTTCAGTTAGAGACACTACAATTAAAAACTGAACGTGTCTGTTCGATATAATGCGAGTGAGTCGACTGAATGTCACGGCACAAACGCAGCAGGATTGGATTACATTCATCACATGAGCCGATCTGAGGTAATCGCGGGATTCGCGGCTGCATTCACAGCACGTGATCAGTCTGGTGCATTTTCAGTTCATGTCTTTTGTCATACTGTTTCACAAACTGCTTTTATCCCATTCTGAAGACTATATATTCCTAAATGTGTGATGGCTATGTGTCTGTGCGAGACTGAAATGAAGAGGAAAGTGTTGCCGACGGCTCTCGTCTGTGTTAGGCGACTGAAGCCAGGTCAGATTCAAGCAGAACCTCGGCTAACCCGACCCGTCACCCCTGCTATTCTCCTCTCTACAGGTGACTCAAACCAATTACGGATTCATTAAGAAAGAGCGGGAGCAGAATGGGCCGCCACCTGGCCCCATAGAGAGGGCACCTGTGCCTGTGGATATGTAGGTTAGAGATTCAAAGACCACACAGAAAACCTCCAAAGCAACAGCGTTCCACTCCAGCCTCTCACACTCGGGCCGTCGTTGAAATTCAAGTGCACACTGGAGGGGAGGTTACTGCTCAAATCGGCCGGCCAGGCCCCTGACGGGACGCTTGCTGCCCATGTGAAATACGAGCAGACAGGCCTGCGGGTGAAGCGGGTTTGATGCCATTTGTGACGGGAGACGAGAGATTCACAGCGGCTGTGACTGAAATCAAACACAAAGTCCTTTTCAAATCATTGTTTGACTCAAAGGATGTTTTATACCGAAGTAAATCAAAGTGTGTTGGGTGAAGAAAAGTCAATGGCTGCATTACAATACTGCAGGGCTTCTCAAAGTCTACATTCAAAGGTCCAAATCTGAAGTTTCATCAATGCATAACAAATCAACACACATTTTTTTGCATTTTGCATTCAATTCATTTAAGTGTCAGCATTTTTGCTGTTCAAAATGTCAAAATGTTTTTTCATAGTGGCATTTGACATTTCCACTCTTAAGGACTCAAAATCAAATCAAATCAAAAAGGGGTGTGTTTCCCGTACGACGACGTAACTCGCTGCTCAACTATCATAGTACAATACACCGTTGAAGAATCAACTAGCTATTCACGACTGTTTCCTGAAACCATACTGGAGCAAACTGGTCGTTCAACCACGTTGGTTAATGATGTCACGCACATGATGAAGTGATAACTTCTCCAGCTGCAGCTTCAGTGTCTGTTCATAATGTAGGGGGCGGGGCTTCAGATTCTAGAGAGCATTTGATTGGTCAGAAATTCTGATGAGAAGCTAAAGTGTAGAGTGATGATCATAACTATTGATCCTTATTGGTGGAAGTGAGAAACTATACGTTTTGAAATGTGAATTCTTCTAAATGTGAATTTTGTCATTGCTTTGGAGCACACTAGATAACAGTTAAGCTAACATATTCATACTAAAAGCCAAAAAACGTAAATTTTGATTACATGGGGACTGCACCGAAAAAAAAACAAAAAAAAACAGGTGTATGATTTACTCTCAGACAATTTTCACTCAGAAATTGCTAGTAAATTTCACAAATAATTAAAAAGAAATGACAGGTAACACACTGACACGTGAAAGTATGAAAGTATTATTTTCTTGTTAAAAATGTACTCTAAAAATCTTCTGATTTATTAAGGTCTACTTTAAAAATAATTGTACAGTGTGTGTATAGAAGCTTATTGCAATGAAAAAAATATAAAAATTATGTTTGCATAAAAATAGTTTTTGCTGTACATTGCCTTTAATTTAGGCTGATTTCAATTTTAAAATAGTTAATTAATTGATACTTTTTTTTGTCTTAATTCAAGAAAACGAATCTTAATGGTTCTAAAAATAGGCTTTCTTTTTATGCAAAATATAATTGATTTTTATTGGTTTCGTGGTGAAAAATGACCCAGGCATGAGATTCATTGACACTGAGAAATTAAAAACAGCAGACAGTATTTATAGTAATATGTAAAACTGCAATATGCAACAAACACCACAAGCGCAGTTTACTATAATGCTGTCACACTTTGCATTTATTTCAGTAGCATTCATTTATAGCATTTTTGGATACAATATTCTGTGTGCTCTTGCCGCACACATTTAGTCAAATGCAGTAGGGAAATTATCATTCTGCACACATTTAACATACTGCATATGCTTTCTTTGAAAAGAGTAGGCATTGTGAAGCTGCTCTATAAGCATCATGTCATCTGAAGCGCAGAGTCTGCCGTACGTCCAGCCCTCTTCTGTCGCTGCCTCATGAAGTTCATGCAGAATAGAGCAGCACTACAGGAATCGATACTGATACAATAGTCTCCCGCGCTCGCTGTCTAAAAGCAATTGTGTTTCTGTCTTTTTTTTCTTCTCTCTCTCTCTTTTTCCGAGACATGGCATTCAGTTGCTCCATCAGCACTGGAGCTCTCACATACGAAGAACACAAAGAGTGTGAGATGCTTTCTGTGAAGACACGTTAAACAAGGCAGAGCATCGGCTGATCTGATCCGTTTAATTAATGGCGCTTCTCTAGAACACTTACAAAACCTATTTAAGTCTACTCGTGTCTCAACTTTAAAGCTGAAGTCAGTCATTTCTGAATCACTGGAGTCACAAAACTATTGCAAATATAAGACAGGTGCCTAAACACTCCCACCGTCTGCCATTGGTCAGACAAACAAATAATCCCACCCCAAACTCACGCCAATGGTTGAGGCAGAACTTGACATGTCGGGCCGCTCAAAACAAACAGATCAAGTTTTAAAAGGCATTTTGACTTCCTAAAAAGTTATTCATTACCCTAAAAAGACACTTTGGGCCCTATTTTAACGATCTGAGCACATTGTGCAGGTGCACTTAGGGCAAGTCCGAATTCACTTTTGCTAGTGCATGATCCAAAAGGGTTGTACCTGGTCTCTAATTGAGTCATGGGTGTGTTTTGGGCGTAACGTGCAATAAACCAATCAGAGTCTCATCTCCCATTCCCTTTAAAAGCCAGTTGCGCTCGCACCATGGCGGATTTGCTAATTACATGGAGGAATTTTCGAGTGGAAAGAAGGCTTCTCCAGAGTGTGTGTGTGTGCTGCTCTGCGTCCCTGTGTGTGTAATTAGTAGAGTGTATGCACGTTGTGCACCGCCTATAGGCACATATTACTAACACACCCTTTAAATAACACAAAAAATACTGCGTATGATAGGGCGTATTCAGTCATTCTCAGTTCCTCAAAATAGCAACACACCAGCAATGCACCTGAACACACCTGGTTTTCAGCACTTCACCGGCATGCCCATAGGCGAGCAGATGGGTGTGAGTGCATTTGCTATTTAAACAATGTGGTGCTGGACGTGTAAATGATAACTGCATCGGGCTGAAACTAAAAAACGTTGCACGTGATTACGTATGATAGAGCGTATGATAATGCGTCTGATAGGGTGTATGATAGGCCATCTGATAGGGCCCTGTAAGTTGGTATCTGGTTCTTTCAGTGTTCAGAATTTTGACAGAAAAGACTAAAAATACGCATATTTATTTATAAGCATGTTTTTTTCTTTCCTACAGCATCAGGACTGAAAACATGAATGAATTGCACACAGACTGTCTCACATATGGCTGGATAATCACGCAAAGATAAATCCCTGTAATTCTGCAAGAGACAACAAAGATTTCCTCATGAATTTACACAAGATGAAGAGCCATTTCAGCCTTCATTTGTCACGGGTATAATGACTTATTAGACAAAAGCTTCAACACCATGAAACTCACCATCATCATCATCATCCTCATCATGTTACATTGTAACATTTTTTTATGTACCTCTCAGAGCTCTTTATCATCATCTAACGAGAGAACACTCAGATTACCACCAACATCACACCATTAACCCGTCAACTCCAGCGCCTAGACATCAATTACACACACACACACACACACACACACGTGTGCATCCGCTGATGTTAATATGCACGGGACGCCTCCATGTCACTGATCCAGTATCCGTCTCTCCCGAGACAATCTCAAATCCAGACAAAAACATACGACAGCAATGCTATATGCTGCATAAAATCATATTGAACATTGATTTAGATGGATAACAGAAATATTAAAAGGCTCAGTGTCACATGATCATTCAGAAATCATTCTAATATGTATATTCTTTCATATGAAAAAAATAATTAAAAATGTTACTATATATCCACAGTCGGACATTGCTATTGAACTAGTGAAAGTGTGTTTTAAGAAAGTTCAAAAGGCCAGAATTGTGCAATATTGAACCAGGCGTATCTTTAATAATTCTTTGAAAAGTTTACAGTCATTTCTTCTTCTAGTTTGTAAAAGCAGACCTCAGCACTGCACTTCTTCTAGTACTTTATAATTACAGCTTCAAAGCGCACAGAACTTCAGGATACTTCTTAGTCCCAAAACTTAAAGCAGCGATCTGCCAAATTTCAAAGGTATAATTTAGTTTTTACATTAAACACACTCCAGCATTCATTCACTGACTAATTTCTCATTTACACAAATGAAGAAAAAGAAATCAAATGCTTGACTGCCAAAAGCATCTGTGGTTGGATCGCATAATTATTTTGAAAACAGAAACTATGCTAAATTTTCAGAATCTGTGAATGTGTTTTCACACACATGCAACTTGTGTGTGTGTGTGCGGGTCAAGAGGAGCACATAGAAATCAAGAGAAGTCAGTGTACAATGTGACAAAAAGACAGCGTGAGCAAGAGAGACTCCAATAAAGACTTGCAATTAGCAATTATACACTCATCAATTACAATTATCACAACTCGTGATTATGCAATTAGCAGTGAATCATCACATTTAGCCATGATGGCTGAACATGTAGGATGTGCTATGGAAAGAGTTTGGGTTCATGAGGACAAAGGGCATTTCTCAATACCAAGTACGCAAACTTCCTTGGTAGGACTTCTGAGGACGGGCGGGTGCAAGTCTGGTAATTCTGCAAACGGAACAGCAGCGTTCTTGATAATGATTTGTTACATTAATTTGTTACAATTTTTATAGCGCTTTTCAAGGTATTTAAAAGCGCTTTACATGGAAGGGGGGAATCTCCTCAACCACCACCAATGTACAGCATCCACCTGATGATGCGACGGCAGCCATATTGCCCCAGAACGCCCACCACACACCAGCTGATTGGTGGAGAGGAGTTGAAGTCAATAATAATAAGGGGATTATAAGGAGGCCATGATGGACAGAGGCCAATGGGCAAATTTGGCCAGGATGCCAGGGTTACACCCCTACTCTACTCTTTTTCTGAAGGACATGATAACATCACTCAGCTCACTCTGGCTACTCTGGTTGTCTCTGTATGTGTATTTTAGGCTACAATAAAACTAAATATGTTACAAAACACCACTCTGCCTCTTTTCGTTTTCATATATAATAGCCACACAAATGTGATTCAGGCAAAGCGTACATTGATTATCCTCACTGCAGGTACATTTATAACAAAACTAAATGTTCCCTACCTCTTTTAGTTTACATTTTAAAAACAAGAAACATATTAATATTTGGTTCAGGCAATATGTGTGCATATGATTATCTTCCCTGTAAAATGAAACATGACATAAAACACAACCGTATGTCTCTTTTTGTTAAATGTCAATTTTAATGATCAATAATAGCCATTATAAATGTATAAGTAAAAGGTGTGAGAAGCTATACAAGAAATAAAGCAAACAATTCAGTCAAGCACACAAAGTCAGTGCTATAGGCTACAACGGTTAAATAGCCTAAATATATAAAGTTATGAAAGTTCACTTTGCCCTGAGTCAAAACGATTTGCCAGGGAACAAATGATAGATTCATGAGACCAAAAATCGCCCATTAGATCTACACAAGACAAATTATATCTCGTGTTTAACCACTACAGAGACATCAGAGCCAGCGGCAGACGTCAGACGAACTACACTCTAAAAAAATCTGGGTAAAAAAACAACCCAATGTTGGGTCAAATATGGACTAACACAATTGGGTTGTTTTAACCCAGCGTTTGGGTTGTCTTAAGCAAGTATTTAAAACAACCCAATCGCTGGGTTAAAACAACCCAACCGCAGGGTTAAAACAACCCAACCGCTGGGTTAAAACAACCCAACCGCAGAGTTAGAACAACCCAACCGCTGGGTTAAAACAACCCAACCGCAGGGTTAGAACAACCCAATCGCTGGGTTAAAACAACCCAACCGCAGGGTTAAAACAACCCAATTGCTGGGTTAAAACAACCCAACCGTAGGGTTAGAACAACCCAATCGCTGGGTTAAAACAACCCAACCGCAGGGTTAGAACAACCCAATCGCTGGGTTAAAACAACCCAATCGCTGGGTTAAAACAACCCAATTGCTGGGTTACTCCATATTTGACCCAACTTTGGGTTAAAACAACCCAGCATTTTTTAGAGTGTAGCCGCGGCGGGGTTAATGAGCGCTGAGCGTCCTGTGATCCCCTGGATCTCACATCTCCAAAAACCTCAAATAAAATGCTTAAATAGGCGCTATATTTATTAATAAACCACCGATTTGAGCTTTAAACAACTACATTCTCGCCTGAAAAAGAATTTTGTGACAGAATTACAGTAGTATTTTTAAATTACGCTGTTTTTTTCATTCGCTTTTGATGCTTGCTGGTTGGTGCGAGATGTATTCTGGGATACTCAAGTCCACACAAGTCACCTCTCGATGCATCCTCAATAAAAGGGGCAGATCAAGGAAACATCCGGGGATTTGAACTGTACTTGGCTAGATGTGAACTTTGAATTGGAACAGTACTTGAGCAGCGACTGAAGATGAAGTCCACATGAACACACGTACAGACAAGAGTGCATATTGAGAAATGGCCAAAGAGTCAGATTGAGTGACTTCATTCAAAACCGTTCACCCAAAAATACGATTTTGCCATCATTTGCTCACTATTGTGTTTTTCTAAACCTTATTTTTTTGTGGAACACAAAAGGAAAAGTTTAGAAGAATCATACTGGTTTCACATTTCCATGTACAATGAAAGTAGAATGATGCTTTCAAGCTTTAAAAGGACATAAAGAACCATAAAAGTGTCACAAAAAGCCTTTCACTATATTCCAAGCCTTCTGGAGTCATACGATATATGAGAAACAGTCCCAAATATAAGTCGAAGTTCATTGACTGTGCTGTAACTCTCAGGAGACAATGACAATCTTTATTTAGGAGTGAACTATCCCTTTAAATCCAGGTGCACATACAATCATCTACACTTTTGTTGATTTTTTCCCCTTCTGAAATCCTCATATAATGTTTCGTGCACCAGAGCAGTTTATCAAGATTATTTCCCAGTCTCTGTGTAACCGTTAGAAACAAACAGGCTTGTTTTTTGCTACTGTCCCTTTAAGACTTCTATATGCAATAATGAATGAGCCGTCTTTACCGTTTAGTTTCAAAAACGTGTGAGTGAATGTTAGTGTGTGTCTATATATAGTACATCAAACTCGCATTCGCATCAAAAGAGCTGAAAAAAAACAAACACAAAAAACAGTTGTCCAAGATTTGAACATTTAAACTCTTGCTACACATTTACTGAAACACACAAGCGTGTCTGTGGCATTCTCTGGCACGCGAGATGACTGCGATCAGGCACACACACACACACACACACACAGGTTGTACTCCTGTAGTGACAGTTCAGCGCAGCTCTATTATGTGTTCACTTTAATAACAACTGCTGGATACACCACCGTCACACACACACACACACACACACACACACACACACACACACACACACACACACACACACACACACACACACACACTCCATAGGCGTAATGCATTTTACTTTCTGCGCAGTTTACTTTCTGTGAAAAAAACCTCATCCTGTGTGATTTATAAGCATTTTGAAAAGTGAGGACATGGGGAACGTCCTCATATTTCACCCTCTTTTTGTAATACCTATGTCATACCCATGTCATTATACACATTTGTGTCCTGATATTTCACAAAAACATGCACACACACAGACACACACAGACACACACAGACACACACACACACACACACACACACACACACACACACACACACACACACACACACACACACACACACACACACTTATTATATATATATATATATATATATATATATATATATATAATAATACACATTTTTTTAACCAGCTATAGGAAATTATTATGTAAAGCATAAAGTAAACATTATAAAGAGTAGCTTCAAGAAATACGTTTTTTGCTGTGAACTATACCTTTAAAGTGCTTATTACGTAATATGGAAATATTAATAAAAAAAAATAAAAAAATTATACTCCAAATAAGAAACTAAAATCGGAGGTGGTTTTAAATAATCTTAAAATAATCTTAATGATTTAGTAATTAAGACATTAATTTGATTCGTTCAAACTGCTTATTTATTAAAGGCACAATATGTAAGATTTTTGGATTAAAATATTCAAGAACCACAAGAACAGTGTTATAGATTTTGTTGACTTGTGTACTTACATTATCCCAAATGTTTAAATTCAGAGAAATCGGCAATTTTAACCAGGACACGGACCCCGTCGCCTATTAATGATCTAACAATATTCATACCCGCGTTACCCTCGATTTCTGCTTTATTTTGTAGAAACCATGGAAACACCAAAGACGCTTTAATATATGATGTGTTTTATTAGACAGGTGAGCAACTGTTTGGACACATTCATCGACAGGAAATCATTGTTATACAGCTCAACACATCTAGTCTTATTGTTTCCATCTGGTGTTCTTGATTTACAGCGAGTACCATGTTTTACCATGAATAATATCAATCTCTCACTGCAGTGTGAACAAGTGTCTCATAGTAGCCGCCGAGTGAATGCACAGAGTAGCAGGACTCAAGAAAGGGGAGGCCCTGCGGGGCACAGGTAACGTCAGGAGCCCGTCCGGGACCGACTTGTAAGGTCCAGGAGAACCTGCTCCATCTCTTCCATCTCAGATAGGGGTGACCACATTTAGAGAATCAGGCAGATAAGGATCTATTTATCTATTTATTTTATTTTTATTTTTTAAATTCTCTTTACAACTGTTTTAATTATCCTTGTTTTTATTTTTAATTATTACACATGGTTTTCTTATTTCTTATGTAAAGCACTTTGAATTGCCATTGTGTATGAAATGTGCTATATAAATAAACTTGCCTTGCCATTATAACATAACTTTCAAAACACTCAAATTGTATATATGATAAAACAGCGTTGCGTTACCCCACATATGCATGAGCGGAAGCGCTCATAAAAGCGCATTGAGATAAAAACTCAAACAGGGACATTTTTACCTCATATTTTGAATTTGAGGGTCATTCTAACTGCAGGCTATACACTCTAAAAAATGCTGTGTTGTTTTAACCCAATGTTGCGTCAAATTTGGACTAACCCAGCAATTGGGTTGTTTTAACCCTGCGGTTGGGTTAAATATTTGCTTAAGACAACCCAATCGCTGGGTTAGTCCATATTTGACCCAACATTGGGTTGTTGTTTTTTTTAAACCATTTTTTAGAGTGTAGGCTCCATCACACCGTGAGTCCTGCATTATATTGTCATCAATCAACGTATGTCTGGGGCGGGCAAATTTATTAAAAGCATTATGTTAAATGCATTATTTTAATGCTTTTTTTTTTACAGTAATTAATTCATTTAATTAACATGTTAAATCGTCAGCCCTAGTATAAACACAAACATGTCTTTCCACCAGTATTGGCCAGAAATTTTCACTAAAGTGACGTTCACCTATAGCTTTAACAAAAAAAATAAATAAATAAAATTCATGAAGCAGCAAAATGGGTAATATCCAGAAATATGTAAACGTTCAATAATTGCGTATAATATTTATATTAATTAAATGTATATATATAAAAGTATCAAAAAAGAAGATTCTCCAGTCCTGAGCGTCCATTACACGGGAATAAGTCAAAAGTGATGATAAAATCATTCTGACAATAACTGTGCACAATAATAATCATGCGTAAGGCAAACTTTGAGTTATCCAGCGTCATAGTAAATCTGTCTGAGATGGACTGTGTGAAAAAGCAGCTGCCGTCTCTGAGGCGCAGAGAGAAATGAGCAACCGAAGTCCTGACACATATCCAGTCCCCACGTCAATTCCAATCAGCAGCCTGTGTCACTCTCTCTCTCTCACACACACACACACACACACACACAGCTGGCAGTCACAGTACTAGTGCAGCGCTGGTGCAACACTCAGGGCTCAACAATAAGGACTGCCCGATGACCCGGGGCTGGCTTGAAAAACGGTTGGCAGAATTGTGACTGTCCCGATTGGGCCAATGCTGTGCTGGCACAAAGGGTGATCATTTGCACATATTTTTTAAGTCTTGCCAGTTTAAGCATTGAAGCACTTAAACCATTCAAGAGCAAGAAGAATGATCTGTCATATAGAGCCCTATGAAATCCGTGTTATTTTTTCCTAAAATTCTGTTTTTTCAGAATTTTCAGAGCGGCTCTGGAGATGAAGTTCATGTCCTCAGATGGCTGTGCGTCAGGTCTTAAAGTAACAGCTGCCCCTTAAAACGGGTCTTTACAGACAGAGATCTTTGTATCTTTGTTAATTTATTTGTGCTATTTGTTCATTTGTTCTCATTACTTCTTGTTTACTTGCCTTTAATACTGTTTAAACTTTACATAGGCAAGATGTTTTTGTTGTGGTATTAAAATTGCAATAGGGAGCTAAATGTTAAAAGCATCTAAACATCCTTATTTATTAACATACAAGGTTACCAGGGTCAAAATCCTTAGGGAAGAGCCCTGTATACGCTGCCCTGTCTGGAAGATGTTGAGAAGGTGAGCCTCTTACAGATCTCAGTTCAGCTCTAAATCCAGACGAGATTCACAGGAAGAGATGATAAACCCTGATCAAAGTCATCGAGATGCAACTCCTCTAACCTCTACAGAGCACCGCAACACTAAACCACAGCTAACTACAGTAACTAACCCACATGCACAGGGACAAAGTCTTTGTACTTCCAAAAACAAGAGCCTCTTTCAGCAGAACTGAATCTAAAGATGTGAAGGAACGTCAGTCTGTACAAAAACATGCAGAAAGAACAGAGAGAATGTGATCACATGGGTAAATCGAGAAGAAATAAAATGACAATAAGAGGAATAATGTTTTATACAGACAAACAGACAGACTGATAGATAGATAGATAGATAGATAGATAGATAGATAGATAGATAGATAGATAGATAGATAGATAGATAGATAGATAGATAGATAGATAGATAGATAGATAGATAGATAGATAGATAGATAGATAGATAGATAGATAGATAGATAGATAGATAGATAGATGGACGGAAGTATGGATAGATGGATGTAGTATTTCAGTTTTAAGATAAAGACAGAGAGACATTAAGATAAATGCATCAAAGCTTCCGTCTGGAGAGCCTTCCTCCTGGCCTGTGAGTGAACCGAGGGCCGGAAAATGACCCTCAGGAACCTCAAGAGTTATCGGAGACGAGACCCAACATACACCCCCCGAGCCGTATGGAGCAATCTCTCCATGTATCACATTACACCACTCATCCATTATGAGCACTTGGGTGCCAGTCAAGGTGAGCCAGCGCCGTGGAGAAGGAAAGAGAGGGTCTGGTCCATGATGGATGGATCTGGCCCGCCGCGGCTCCTCTCCTCTCCCTCACGGAGCTGGTGACTTTCCAGCCAGGCAATTATCATTGCAGAAAGCGTAATAGCCTAATTAATTACCAGTGTCAACGCTGCCTTTGTTTCACTGTAACAGGACATCACGCCAACAGAGCAACCGCTCAAAGCTAAAAAAACTCTGATGAACGAGAGGCTCACGGACCACAGATGATGATGAGGAGAAACACACACACACACACACATATTCATGTGTCATGGGGACTTTCCATAATGATTTTTAAACTCTACAAACTGTATATACCATCCCTTACCCCTAACCCAGACATCACACAACACTTTCTGCATTTGTACATTTTCAGAAAACATTACTTAGTGTGATTTAAAAGCTGTTTTCCTCATTGAGACCAAAAATGTCCCCACAAGGACAATGATTTGGGATATTGCCATCTTTGTGGGGATGTTTTGTCCCCATAATGCAGGCTTTACCAGGACACACACACACGGCCAGTGCTGAGCTAAAATCAGAACCATCATCACTTGCCCTCAACCAAACACAAACATCACACAAAACCACCTAAACTAACCCAAATCTCTCTGCATGTATGTAATGCATTTGTTATGACAACGCTTCATAGAAAGGCACAATCCTCTTTCAAAGCTCTTTAGATTTCATAGACTTCTCAGCAGGGTTGTGCTCCACTCAGAATTACATTTCAAATAAGCAGAATTTGAATTAAGTTTTATTAAATTGAGCTGGCAAGCATAATGCAGAACTGTAATCGGAATATATAGATAGACTGATGATGGATGGAAAGACGGACGGACGGACTGGATCTGGATGATAGATGGACAGACAGACAGACAGACAGACAGACAGACAGACAGACAGACAGACAGACAGACAGACAGATAGATAGATAGATAGATAGATAGATAGATAGATGGATTGCTGGACGGATGGATAGATAGATAGATAGATGGATGGATGGATGGATGGATGGATGGATGGATGGATGGATGGATGGATGGATGGATGGATGGATGGATGGATGGATGGATGGATGGATGGATGGATGGATGGATGGATGGATGGATGGATGGATGGATGGATGGATAGATAGATAGATAGATAGATAGATAGATAGATAGATGATAGATAGATAGATAGATAGATAGATAGATGGATAGATGGATGGATGGAAAGATGAAAGATAGACGGACATACAGACAAAAAGATAGATAGATAGATAGATAGATAGATAGATAGATAGATAGATAGATAGATAGATAGATAGATAGATAGATAGATAGATAGATAGATAGATAGATAGATAGATAGATAGATAGATAGATAGATGGATGGATGGATGGATGGATGGATGGATGGATGGATGGATGGATGGATGGATGGATGGATGGATGGATGGATGGATGGATGGATGGATGGATGATAGATGGATAGATGGACAGACAGACAGACAGACAGACAGACAGACATACAGATAGATAGATAGATAGATAGATAGATAGATAGATAGATAGATAGATAGATAGATAGATGATAGATAGACAGACAGACAGACAGACAGACAGATAGAGACAGACAGACAGACAGACAGACAGACAGACAGACAGACAGACCGATAGATAGATAGATAGATAGATAGATAGATAGATAGATAGATAGATAGATAGATAGATAGATAGATAGATAGATAGATGATAGATAGACAGACAGACAGACAGATAGATAGATAGATAGATAGATAGATAGATAGATAGATAGATAGATGGCTAGACAGACAGACAGACAGACAGACAGACAGACCGATAGATAGATAGATAGATAGATAGATAGATAGATAGATAGATAGATAGATAGATGATAGATAGACGGACAGACAGACAGACAGACAGACAGATAGATAGACAGACAGATAAAAATAGATAGTTAGATAGACAGACAGACAGATAGATGGATAGACAGACAAACAGACAGACGGATAGATGAATAGATTCCAATTCTGTCGTTCCAATTCAAATTACAGTTCAACTTTCTTTATGTTGTGTCCAATTCAGTTCATATCACACATATTAACTCAAATGTCTTTTTTGTTTTATTCTGAATGTTGCACAACTCAGTTTCACTGAAGAATCCGCTGCATCTCAGATGATTAACGTTTAGTAGAAATAAAAACAGACAGTCAACAGATAACAGAGACATGTTTCAGCTCATAGAGCAGATCTCTGACTTCTTCTGACTGCAGACTTTGGTATCTTGTCAATCCTCCTGATCTTAGGTCACTAACAATAAAGTACCACGGTAATACTCAGGAATTCCCCAAAGCATAATGCAAATACCATAGTATATGATTACAGCAAGGTGTACACCATCACTGTGCAGAACTGACCCATTCCTCTTCATAGTCTAATTAGAAGCTAACACACGTCCTAGATGGATCCAGTTCTCACAGACCACTGGAGCCCAGCTGAAAGTAGGCTACTTTATAATAACGTCAAATGTCGCAGCCAGCCATCGGAGAGTGAAATATTACGTGTCAGGTCTGTCACATTCCCTCCGTTTTTACATCTGAGCCGAACCGGCGGTACACAGGCAATCAGACGGCAGAGAGCGAACAGAAATACAGTGTGGCAGCGGCGGGAATTACTGTGTGACTGATGAAGGACGGAGAACGCTCTACGTCTCATCTTCAGTTAAACGCTGCGCGGCGTTCAACACAAACACAATAAAACTGCATCTTTGAGAGGAGCAGCTAGAAAGAGTGTGGATGTGTCAGTCTGTTCGGAGCATTTGCGTAGCGGGGGCTCATTGAGGAGCGCATTGACTCTAATAGGAGTCGTCTCCGCTGCAGCGAGCAGCTCCTCGGCTCCCACTGCGAGGGGAGTTTTGCATAATTAATGACTGTTGATGTTTCCAGGTAGTCGCCCAAGAAATTCACTTCAGACCGGCTGCCACGATCGCGTCTGCTTCGAGAGCGACACCGGAACAGACAGCTAACATTACCGCCATAAACAAGGCAATTTTGTACAGTGTCTTCTGTCATTATTGTGAAGTGTTCAGGGGGCGACAGTTCGAGTCACTTCGGAGATGAGAGTGCGAGGAAAAATGATGAAAAAATAAAGGCGACGCCGAGTGCTTTTCTGTGTTGGCAAACCTGCAGAGACTTCAGCTCCTTGTTTAGTGAAGCTTCAGTGAGCTTGAAGATGTCAGCAGAGAACCGCCGCCGTCTTTTGTGCTGTCACAGGAATACGAGCACACTACGAAGCGGTCGCGGTACTTGCAGAAATAGTGTATTGGTTGAAATGTAATAGGGCTGCAGCAAAATAAGTCTGAACGACCAGTCATTTCCCCCTCAACCTCTGGCATCAAGTGGACACGTGAGATAAAGGCTCTCTGGCTTTAGTAGCCCAATCAAAGCAGTTTTATTTGACATTAGGGTCAATCCATCTCAAGTGGTCAAACGGGGCGAGCATTTTTAATTTTCAAATTATTTTTCAAAACCATGGAAAACCTCAATATCTCTTCTCAGGATGGGTGTAGTTTCTTGGAACAAAAACTGATCTCCAGAGCACATTTCAAGGTGCATGCGCACATTTTGCTCATTGTTGCTCTTTAGACTTATAATTTAAGAGCAAATGATCCAGATTGCTCAGGGCTCCACATTTACTGGGAATTCAAGTCTCAGGGCCATATTTTAATGATCTGAGCGCATGGTCTGAAGCACATGGTGCAGGAAAAATGAAGATGAATAAAAATGACACAAAAAAAAAAAAATTACAAAAACTTTAAGATTAAAATGAATTTATGATTCATTGTCTGTTAGTTGCCAAGGCAACATTTTAAATTCTGTTTAGTTTAACTTGATGTACTAAAACAAATTAAACATGAAATAAAAAAATATATAGGCTAATTAAAAGATTAATTTGAAAAAAAAAAATACTAAAATTATTCACTATATTAAAAAAACATTTGGCACTTAAAGTAAATATTACTGAAATACAATGTTTAAAAACTTTAACTTATTTTAAGGAAACATTTCTAATCATTTCTAGTTTAACTTGATGACCTAAAACTACAACTGAAAAAAAAAAATCAATACAAACTTTATAAATATATACAAATAAATAAAAAAAACGGATATAAATTACACAAAACACAACAAAATTACTAAAACTTTAAATGAAAACAGAAAATGTATATGAAAAAAACAAACTATTAAAGCAAACTATAAGCTGAGACGGAGGAACTGAAGCACATTGTTGGCATGCTAAAACTCTCAGAGAAGTTGTGTCTTCATTCTTCCCTTTTAAAGCTCACAGCTAAAAATGAAACGCATGCACTCTCACTAATCGACCAGTCGAGTCTCCTGCCCCGTCCTGAACCGCTCGCCCACTGAAGAGCTCCAACACCGGCGCAGGAGACGAGGAGACGAGGTCATCTAGGCTACAAGCACCGCATGCGACATTAAACATTTAAAACACCCCACCCACCACGGCCGGGCTATTTTTTACAACTTTATCCTCTCATTATTAATTTGTAATAACCTTTAAGGCTTTTTGATGTCATGCATATTTCACAGAGCGATATCCTTCCTTTTTCACAGCTCTCACGTCGGGCTGTCAAATGACGGATCACCGGCGCGGCGTGAAGGTGTGTCATCACCTGCTATAATTAGCAGCCGGTCGGAACAAAGCGAGGTATGAACCGAGACCTGCACGTCTGCACGACTCTTAGTTTGTGTGAAAACATTATATCAGAAGGTGATATGATATGAATTAGACGCAGCACAACTGACGCCGCATGTGTGAATGATGCCTGTGAGCATTTGCAGGTTATTTTAAAAGTCCCGACAGGTGAAAAATGATGCGGATCGGCTGGTGATAAGCAGCTAATAATTTCAAGCCACTTAGGCATGTATGAATATGACCTGCGAGACCTCTTTCCTCCCCTCACGTGGTATAAATCAGCAGCGAGCGGAATGAGACCCAGAGGAGCTGCAGTGAACGCTGATGAGTCCCATAACTCTCCGGGCTGGGACTTCCTCCTCCGTGACCACCTGGACAACGGCCAAAGCCTCCGCAGAGCGCCGCGTCTCCCTGCCAAACTCTAAGAGCCGTAACGTAAATTCAGTCTGTTTGTTTAAATGCCAGTTTCTTGGCCGGACACGCACACCGTAATAGCACTTCCTCTCGGTGACCCAGATGATGCAGTGTTTCTCCTAAAGGGACATCATACAAAAACAGGACAATCAAATCTAACTCTGTTTACCTCCATTATACCCACTGTCTCTTACACTTAAACCTCTTCTCTCAAACATTTCAGGATCCAATCAATCTCTGAGCGATAAAGTTCATTTTACAGAGGTACCGTTTTATCGTGTTCACTTTTAAACTCTAGTGGCACCAAATAGAATTGCACATTTCTATGGAAGACAATTTCAATTTCTTTTGTGTAACTCAGATCCTGGGTCAGACGTAACAACCCAGTGTTTGGGTAGTTTTTGTGTTACTCAGATCCTGGGTCAGATGTAACAACCCAGTGTTTGGGTAGTTTTTGTGTAACACAGATCCTGGGTCAGGCGTAACAACCCAGTGTTTGGGTATTTTTTGTGTAACACAGATCCTGGGTCAGGCGTAACAACCCAGTGTTTGGGTAGTTTTTGTGTAACACAGATCCTGGGTCAGACGTAACAACCCAGTGTTTGGGTAGTTTTTGTGTTACTCAGATCCTGGGTCAGATGTAACAACCCAGTGTTTGGGTAGTTTTGTGTAACACAGATCCTGGGTCAGGCGTAACAACCCAGTGTTTGGGTATTTTTTGTGTAACACAGATCCTGGGTCAGGCGTAACAACCCAGTGTTTGGGTAGTTTTGTGTAACACAGATCCTGGGTCAGGCGTAACAACCCAGTGTTTGGGTAGTTTTTGTGTTACTCAGATCCTGGGTCAGACGTAACAACCCAGTGTTTGGGTAGTTTTTGTGTAACACAGATCCTGGGTCAGGCGTAACAACCCAGTGTTTGGGTAGTTTTTGTGTAACACAGATCCTGGGTCAGATGTAACAACCCAGTGTTTAGGTAGTTTTTGTGTTACTCAGATCAACCCAGAATTTGTTCTGTCCTATATTTACCCAGCCCTTGGGTTAAAAACAACCAAAATCCAAGTGTTTTTTAGAGTGTATTTTTGGTTACACTTTATGGTAAAGTGTCCTTGTTACAGGGAATGCAATTCATATATTTTTGATGGATCTTTCACAGTTTAATATTGTAATATTGTATATAGAGCAAAACAACAAAATCCCTACAAAAACATTTGAGAAGTAGCAAAAATAAATGAAGTTGTTGAAATTTGTTAGTTTAAATCAAAATCTGCCCCGGGACATAATCGTGCCTAAAGTCAAAGCAACACGTGTTATTGTTTGTTGGCATCTGTTATTGTACTATCGACTTGTCAGTCGTCTCAATTACAGATTGTTATTTTAAAATCTTTCTGCAGTTAAAAGGAAGCAAACACTCCAGTGTGACAGTGAAAGTCACAAAGAAGGCATGTTTCTATTTATATATCGAATAGATGCAGTTAGCATTTAAATGACACTTCGCATTACACACTCCCCATCCCTGATGAAACAGCCCTTAAAAACAATATAAATAGAGTCTTCTGGGTCACGGATGGTGTGCAGGTAAACGGGATTAACCATGGTAAACTGCGGCAACACATTGCCCTCTGTCCGCTAGATAAACCCTCATGTGTGATGGATCTTTGACAGTGTGAATACAGCGCTTCAGGCGGGGATACCAATCTGACTGGCTTGCAAAACGATGATTAAAGCAATTAAATGTATGTTCAATTCCTGTAATTCATCTGCTAAATCTTAAAAGGCATTTTTTAAAAGTCTGCACATCTTCAAAGAAAGCGAACGTTAAACAAAGCAGAAAGCAGCAGTGCATGTGAAGAAGAGCGCACGTGACTGCATGTGCATGTTTGAACTGCGGGACTGAGACACAGAGTTGATTTAGTCGGGGAATAGATGTCTGTCCTTCAGACCACTGGATAAAATTGGTCTCAATATGAAATGTAATAAAACTGCTCTATCGCCAGATCTCTGTGCACCTCCAGTCATTCTTCACATATATACAATGCTGCAAACACACTCAAGCAGACACACATGCTCACAATTATAGCAGTAAAGTCCTGTTTGTGAAGCTACTCCGAAACTCTAGCAAAGAAACCCTTTTGAAAACCTTTTCAATCCATTTGACCCATTTAAAGGAATACTTCAAGCACTGACAATCGGAGCTTTCAATAAAACTTGGCTGCCTATACATTAGATAGGTGGAAATTCGGTGCAACCTGACAAGAGAAATCAGAGAAAAAAGGCTGTTGTCTTCCCTTTAGCGAAATAGGTAGAAAAACATCAACACCAATAATGCACTGGGCATGCTGCCATCCAAGGCCACTCCCACTAGTCTATGGATACGGTTAGATATAGTCAAATACTACCTTGCTAAAGAGTTGATTCTCATTCAGGATTCTAACAAGTTTCGGAACGTTTCTTTCGAGTATGGGCCTGTATGACGTCATAAAGGGCAGGATTCCTTGTATAGGCACTTCTCCCAGATGAGTGCATGTGCACATTAACCAGAGCGAGAGCAAGAGCCGCCCATCGACGAGCTTCGTTCGGGTTACAGGAGCCGTCGGCAGTGCTGTCATTTTGTTTTTAGACCACAAAATCAACAATGTCACTAAAGAAGTGTGTTTCTGGTGTGAGGGAAAGATGACCTTGTTAAGGAAACAGTGGATGCAGTTTGTTTTTCCAGAGTTCTGCAAGTGTGTTTGTTTGTTCCCGGTCACGAGTCGAAACCTCAGGCGATGAGTAAAACTGCATCAAATGTCTGTGTTTTGTTGGCAATCGGTGCATAATGTCAACAACACAAACATATAGTGAATCGAAAGTTATCCAGGGATAATGGCGTGATGTATTGTGTGTGTGTGCGTGTGTGTGTGTTCGTGAATCTTTAGCTCCGCCCACTGCACACCTGCATGAGCTCTGTTGTTTTTGGAAAGAATCCGTACTTTAATTTAACACTAAATGACATATTCTTATTATATGTTTTATTTACAACTTTTAACATTAATTTTAAATATAATATGAATATATACGTTGCCGTTCAAAAGTTTGGGATTGGTAAGATTGTTAATCTTTTTAAGAGACGTGCTCACCAAGGTTGCATTTATTTGATTAAAAACATTTTTGGGTTTGGTGGATGCATGGATGGGTGGGTGGGTGTTTGCATGGGTGGGTGGATGGATGGATGGGTGGATGGGTGGGTGGATGCATGGATGGATGGGTGGGTGGATGCATGGATGGATGGATGGGTGGGTGGGTGGGTGGGTGTGTGGTTGGTGGATGGGTGGATGGATGGGTGGGTGGATTGATGGGTGGTTGGGTGGATGGATTGATGGATGTGTGCAGTTTGACACAAATCCAGCGATGTCACACTCCTTACATTTGCTTGTTACTGGAAAAGCTAAACTATTATTAAAAACAGCCAAACTTCTGTCAGCCAAACAGACAAATGCAGTTACATTAGTAGCACTATGTTAGCTAGTTTCTCACAACACTGATCCCAGCTCTGCTCTCTTGAAAATAAATCTTATCGGAGCCGTGAGCTCAGTGCAGGACTAAAGGTGACGCTCTACAGCCAAAAGAAACGTGAACCTGTTCTCCGGCTGGTCCTTTCACACCTGTCAGTGGTCAGTAGATACTCTGGGGAAACCGAAGGGGGAGGGGGAAGAGAGCCCTTGACACTAATCCCTCGAGACCCAATTAAAAGGGTGACAATCACCCTCACCACAGGAACCAAGAGGATGAATAGACGCCTCTTTAATTGAACTAAACATTCCCTTTTTAGCATTTCAGGAGAAACCCGAGCGCGAGATTATTAAACAGTTACATAAAGTAAGATTGTGAAGATACAGTAAGCATAAAAAGCATTCATTTAGCACAGAGTTACATGACAAAGTTGAATATTTAGGGTTGGTGGTTTGATCAAATCTCAAGATTTCAAATGTAGGATTTGTTTTATGTATAGGCTTCCTCCAGAAGTCTTCTGCCTGGCTTTTATAAACTCTCTCCTGTTGATGCTCCACACCAGCTTCTCGCACAGCCAAATGTTAATTAGTATTGTGCTTAATCCGATACTGGAGAGCCCCAAACTGTCAGGTCATATTATAAACAATCGGCCTCAACGTTAGCGCAAATGACACGTCGCGGCGCTATCTCTCCCCGCAAAACGCTCCCAAGGTACTAATTGGCCTACTTTATGCTCTCTCTTTGAATTGCCATTTCTCTCTTCGTTTGGGGTATTAGTCTTGACAACCATCGATCTGTAATGCGCGGCTTCCTACTGTATATATTTTCAGAGAAAAATAAACGGAATGAATGAATGCATTCCTCCTGCTCTGACGTAGCGACTGTAACTCTGTAGGCGAGTGCTTTTGTTTGTGACGGTGCGCTGGAATGAAGGATTGCATGCAATTCCAGAAGAGAATGAAAGTTCAAACACTTTGCCAGCAGCAAAGTAAGTGTAACTTTTCTCCTCTTAAATTATTTAAGATTAGCAACATCATCTTATCAATCTATCGATCTCTCGGCAGAAAGATGAAAATGGAAAAATAATGAGGGAGATGAATGCCGCGTAAAGAACATCAATGTGCAAAATTTAATTATCTGCTGCGGTGAAAAAAAAAAAAATGTTGGCTGTTTTCTAAAACAAAAAGAAGCGGTTAATATTTTTTCCTTCTCTGCATATTTTAATTACCAGATCAATCATAACTACGTACGGCGCGCCGCTTGTGAGAGAGAGAGAGGAGAAAATTGCGAGTCTAAATGAAAAACAATAGATTTACTTTAAAGTCGGAGCTCTTTTGAAGTCTAAATTAAAATTTCAGGTACCTTTAGGAGAAGCAGCTTCACAAAGTTATGATATTCAATTAGTGTGTTTAGATTCCACTGAAATTACACTTCACAGCTCGACGCCATGTTAAATGAAAACTCTGGAGATTCCAGACTTCTGTTGCCCTAAACAGACAGTGGGAGTTCAAACCAACCGAGGAGCCCTTGGAAGTCTGGGAGTGAAAAATAATGGATCCTATACAGCCAGCTGAAATTCTCTGTGATGCACATGCTATTGTTCAGTCAAACTTATGATATCGACTGGAGCCTTCAAGACTTGATGAGACAAGAGCATGCGAACACCATAACACTGTTGCACTGACCAATGGGATAAGGAGTGTCAGTTAAAGAATCACGGTGGAAGCTCATTGATACTTTTTTATATTTAGCTCATGCATTTTGTGTACTGTTGATATAGTGATAAAGCGTATAAAAAACAGCAACAAAAAAAAAACATTTGGGTCAAATCTCACTCAAAAATCTAAATTAGGAAATAAGAAATCATATTTTTTTTTCATAAAGAAAGTGAACCCTATTTATATATTTTTTGCAATGTGACATTATGACAATTAAGCACATTTAACCCCCTAATTCTCTTTATTAGATGCAATAAATATATGAATAAAAAAATCTTATTTGCTTTTATGTAGAATTTTACATTGAAATATTATTACAATCATCATATTAGAATATTTCTGAAGGATCCTGTGACACTGAAGACTGGAGTAATGATGATGGAAATTCAGATTTAAATCACATGAATAAATATTTTAAAGTATAGTAAAATAAAAAAAACATTACTTTAAATAATTTTCAAATAAATGTATGCTTGATGTAGCCTAGAAATCTAGGCAGCAAATTGAATCTGCCCGCGAGTGTCGTCTAGCAACTCTCAATCAGAGCCATATAGAGTGAGAGTCGCGACAACTCCATAGACTCCAATGGAACGGTTTTTTTACAGCAATGGCGGCTCATGGAGACTCTCAATAGTTCCCGGAAGTAGCAGCCGCGCCATAGAGTTACAGCAGAACAGACCGTTTGTGATGGTTTTTTAAAAGCTAAGACGTCTAATCAGTAAGATTTTAAATTATCAGCAGATCTTAATCAAAATAACTTGTACATTAAAGCCTGCTTGTGTAGATTATTCATCATTAAATTAGATTATATTAGACTATAGTGTTATCAGATTAGTCTTGGATCGGCTACTGGATAAAGTTATTATCGAACACCGTATTAATAGTTAAATCTGTTATTTTAATTCCGTTTCATCCATCGTTCTGGAATTAGAGAAAAGGTGTGCAAGGTATGGAAAGTTACATATTAGTTAATTATAACGCTTTGCGTGTGACAGCGGGTGTGTGTAAAGTGGTAAAATGAGGATACCAAGTTTGTTCCTTATTAGGCTACACGGGTATTAAGAATACATTTCTTTAATGATAAAATGCATCCGATATACATTCAGTGTTTTAGGCATTGGGATTCAATTAACTTTACCAGCATTTATTAATCTTTGTTCATGTTAATTTCAACATTTACTAATACATTATTAAAATCTTGTTAACATTAGTTAATGCACTGTGAACTAACATGAACAACTGTATTATGTTAACAAAGATAAACATTACAGTAACCATATATATATATATATGTGTGTGTGTGTGTCACCTGTAACACTATAGCTGTGATCATCAGCTATAGTGTTTTTTTTGTTGTTGAAATTTGTATTTATATTCAGATTTATATTCAGATTGCTCCTGCTGATTTGAGCCAGCCATTTTTTTTCTCCGCTCCATGCCAGTGGGGAAGCCAAACATTCGCACTCTTTTCTCCGAGCGATTGGAGCATCCCCATGCAGCACAGCAAACCATGGCAGAGATCATGCAAGGACAACTTGGAGGAAAGACACTTGGCATGCTATTCAGTTTATTAGAAATGTATTCATAAATTAGTTGCTGTAAATAGTTAAAACACACAAAATATGCATTTATATAAGTGTACAAACTGATGTTTAAGTTGTTTTAAACTTGAATATTTTATGTATCATATATGAAGAAGTATTGTAAGAATGATATATTATAAAAATGGCAAGACCATAAAGAGACATCAGAAAAATAATGTATTGCTATTTTCCAGCTTATTGGGACACAAATAATGCAACTTGTTAATTTTTTTCAAAATATGACTTTAAATTTTTATTTTAATGTTTGTATCCCAGTATGATAAAATGTCATGATAATTAAATTTTTATTTTATTTTAATATTTGTATCTCCAGCATACTTTGCTCCTTTGTCGGTATGAATTAATTGGAAAAAAAATAATTAAAAATGCTTGTTTGGCAAAACAATTGGCAAGCCAGATTTTTAAAACATTTTTTTCTCATAACTTAAAGCAAAACATTTTTGAAAATTTCTGTTGAACAGTAAGTATAATGCTTATTTATTAATACATTTTCTACTGTATCATATTTATTATGCAAAATTCTAGGGCAAATAAATTATCAATATGAACAAAACTTTGCTGAAAACCGTTGTACACAATCTACTTCATGCCTTCTATACTCCGATTGATAGTTCATACTTTTAAAGTAAATGTAAGGAATACAATTACTGTACTACAGCAACTTGATTATTCATAAGCATTAAGTAGATTGTGTTTGATAGGTTTTTCAGCAGTGTTGGCCATATTGATAAATTATAGACCCTAGAAATTTGCATATTAAATATGTTAAATATTTAATAAAATGTTTGCAAATGTCAAAACAGAACAAGCACACTTCTGGATTATTAAGCACTACAGCATTATATATATATAAGACTTATGAATTATATATTACTATATATAATAAGAATTGTAAACATTAAGATTAATTTCACTTAACGTTAATTCTATTTTTCACGTATTGGCAATGGATGAAGACATCACACTTGACATCATGCTGTTGCTGCTAGTTCAGTGTCTCATTGTGTGGTGCGAGCTGACAATCACCTGTAACCTGTCTATCTGAAAGTCATAAAGATGACATTAGTTACCATGAGATTAGTGAAAACAAATGAACATGACGTAACATAAAAACAATAGCAACCCGTCTCAATCCAATCTAACGTTAGCCTAAATTATGTTAACGAGGCAAAAGTTATGGTAATTGTGCACTCTAATTCTCAAATATTAGCGGATTTTAACTTTTAAAAACAACATCGCTGTAACCACATACTCATGCTACATACACATGTCGATATGTAATAAAATGATTGAAAATCAATGCATTTATTGACTATTAATTACCAAAAATCGCAGTTCTGTCACTGTGACTATCAATTTGAATTGCCGCTAAAGCACTTCCTGGAACTATTCGAGGGCTACATGAATCACGTGACTATTAAGCGTTTTGAACTTCCGTTGCTGTCGCAACTCTCACTCTATATGGCTCTGCTCTCAATACCCTTCTGAGCTGGAAAAGCCTAACTCTGGACGGGCCAATCACATCGTGTATAGAGTCGGTGGGCAGGCTTAATGTAATGACAGCAGAGTTGCGACGGTTCGTGCTGCTTGAAAACAGAGGAGATGGCGGCGGCTGGAGATGTTGGCGAACAGCGGTCTTTCGAATCTGCTTCGGCCGCGACTCTGAAAGATTTAAAGTTAAGCTTTTCGTTGAAAAAAGAGCAAATAACGAGAGCTGTAACTATGTCAGCTTCTTCTTTGCTCTGGTTGGTTTGTAGCGCTATCCAATTCGTGTGCAGAGGGAGTTTGAAAGACAGTCGTTAATCCCGCCTCTCGGATTGAGCCCTGTCAAAGGTGAGTTTCCAGACCAAACATCTTTATGTGGGTCTGGCTCGTCAGGCTATGCTTGATGAGCAGAAGAGACTACTGTCAAAAACATTAAACATAGCAATGCTTCCAAACTTGTGACGAATATATATATATATATACACACGCACACACGCACACGCACACGCACACACACACACACACACACACACACACACAGGCATAAAATTGTGCTAATATTGTGTTGACCCCCCTTTTCCTGCCAAAACAGCCCTGACCCGTCGAGGCATGGACTCCACTAGACCCCTGATGGTGTGCTGTGGTTTCTGGCACCAAGATGTTAGCAGCAGATCCTTTAAATCCTGTAAGTTGCGAGGTGGGGCCTCCATGGATCGGACTTGTTTGTTCAGCACATCCCACATATGCTCGATTGGATTGAGATCTGGGGAATTTGGAGGTCAAGTCAACACCTCAAACTCGTTGTGCTCCTCAAACCATTCCTGAACCATTTTTGCTTTGTGTCAGGGCGCATTATCCTGCTGAAAGAGCCACAGCCACCAGGGAATACCGTTTCCATGGCTATGCAGCCCCATTCGCAACAAACTGCGATGCACTGTGTATTCTATCAGAACCAGCATTAACTGCTTGAGCAGTTCCAGTAGCTTGTCTGTTTGATCGGACCACACGGGCCAGCCTTCGCTCCCCACGTGCATCAATGAGCCTTGGCCGCCCATGTGGCCGGTTCACCACTGTTCCTTCCTTGGAGCACTTTTGATAGATCCTGACCACTGCAGACCGGGAACACCCCACAAGAGCTGCAGTTTTGGAGATGCTCTGACCCAGTCGTCTAGCCATCACAATTTGGCCCTTGTCAAACTCGCTCAAATCCTTACCCTTGCCCATTTTTCCTGCTTCTAACACATCAACTTCGAGTACAAAATGTTCACTTGCCACATACTAACAGGTGCTGTGATGAAACAAAGGATGTTTTTGTGGGATTCACACAAACAGATTCCGTCACTCAAGCAGATTAGCATGCATTTCCCAGGAAGACCTAAATGCAGCACATGCAGATGACATGTAAAAGTACAACAGCCATACATCGCTTTACACACGCATCACTGCACATTCACACAGATGAATAAGCTCTGCTTATGGTTTAAAGGTTGATTGAAGATGCCATTTATCTCCATCAGACACATACTAGTGTGACGTTTCTACAAGCAAATGGTCAGAAACAACACCTAGCACAGCACCAGCCTCTATTACACACAAATCATATACGCTCACACGTTCACTTCACACTTCTGAGTGCTCTACGTCACAGTCAGCTGTCGTTGTTTTTTTGTATGTTTGGAAGTGGCCTTCGAGACGGTGTACCTTTAAGCGGCACATTTGGTTTGACTGAGCTGATGGCGTTCTGCAAACACATGTCACCGCTTTGATTACAAACACTAATGCCACTATCTGACTCAGCTCCTGCGTTCTGTCGGAGCAGATAGCGTGTTCTTGTCCTCCCCCCACCTCATGTCTCAGTTGCTCCTGGTTTGTGCAAAAAGAGAGCTGATGTTTATTTCTTTTGGCATGTCCTCGGCCGGCGTTCCGCCACCCATTTCACACGTTTTTATTGGATAATTTGAATGTGTTCGTGCCAGCGAGCCGTGGCTCACTCTTCGGCATCCGTGCGCGTATCACAAACCGAGAGAATCTGGCCTCGTTTCTACACATCATGTGTTTCGCCACTCGTAAGCAAACAAAACGGTGAGCTGAAGCGAGGTCTGGGCCGTCGTCGACTCTGGCAGCTTTGACCGTTTACATACTGCCACATTTTTATATCCGCTCTCTGTATACAGAACATCTGTTCAGAGGAATAATCTGGACATGAATGCATTGAGTAGTTTACCATTCTCACTATTATCCATTTGTTTAATTCGTTCACGCCTTTTCCCCTAGCATTCTACAATGATTAGATTAAGATTAATGCTTACTGCTTAATATACAATGTGACAATATTTGCAATGTGACATTTTAGCACATTTAACCCAAAAATGCTCATTACTGCAATGCAAAAAATGTAAAATAAGTAGAATAATAGACCAAATTTTGTATATACAGTCTACAAGTTTATGCAACAGTATTTCAAACAATAGTATGATATATTGTTATGACCTCACAATGCGTGAAAGTACACTTCACAGTCAGTATACACTGTATATTGCCACCTACTAAAAAGAATATGAAATATTATGCAACAAAAACTTTTCTAACCTGCCTAACTGTTCTAACTGACCTCATTATATTGCCAACTTGAGTGATAGCAAACAGACAGAGAGAACAATAAAAACACAGATTTACAAATGATAGAACAGACGAACAACAGATAGAATGAATGAGAGAATAAATAGAATAGAAAATTAGATGATAGATAGATAGATAGATAGATAGATAGATAGATAGATAGATAGATAGATAGATAGATAGATAGATAGATAGATAGATAGATAGATAGATGATAGATAGATAGATAGATAGATAGATAGATAGATAGATAGATAGATAGATAGATAGATAGATAGATAGATAGATAGATAGATAGATAGATAGATAGATAGATAGATAGATAGATAGATAGATAGATAGATAGATAGATAGATAGATAGATAGATAGATAGATAGATAGATAGATAGATAGATAGATAGATAGATGATAGATAGATAGATGATAGATAGATAGATAGATAGATAGATAGATAGATAGATAGATAGATAGATAGATAGATGATAGATAGATAGATAGATAGATAGATAGATAGATAGATAGATAGATAGATAGATAGATAGATAGATAGATAGATAGATAGATAGATAGAGTGAACAAGCAATAGAACAATAAATCGATAAGCAGACAGATAGAGATAGAAAAATAAAGTGATAGACAGACAGAGAGTGATAGAAGGATAGAGTGATAGACAGACAGACAGATAGAGATAGAAGGATAGTGCGATAGACAGAGAGTGATATAGAAGGATAAACTGATAGATAGAGAGAGAAGGATAGAGTAATAGACAGACAGATAGAAGGATAGAGTGATAAACAGACAGACAGAGAGTGATAGAAGGATAGAGTGATAGACAGACAGACAGATAGAGATAGAAGGATAGTGCGATAGACAGAGAGTGATATAGAAGGATAAACTGATAGATAGAGAGAGAAGGATAGAGTAATAGACAGACAGATAGAAGGATAGAGTGATAAACAGACAGACAGAGAGTGATAGAAGGATAGAGTGATAGACAGACAAAGAGCGATAGAGAGATAAAAGGATAGAGCAATAAGCAGACGAATAGAGAGATAGAAGGATGGAATGATAGACAGACAGATAGACAGACATAGAGTGATAGAAGGATAGAGGAACAGAAGGATAGATAGATAGAAGGATAGAGTAATCGACAGACACACAGATAGAGAACGATAGACAGACGGATGAACGGAAGGATGGAATGATAATCACTGCAGTCCAGAAATCTGGGACATGACTATTTATTTTGATTTTAAATCAATTTAGTGTAAAAGTCATTTACCAGCTTGATCAAAAATTAGCCAAAAAAAGATGTTAAAAATAGCAGGTGATTTCACTTCTGCTAACTTCACTTACACTTCACAAGGTCAAGTGGAGAGCAGTGCATTGTGGGAAACAGTATCTCTCTCAGTGTGCTCTGCCTGTTCACTGCACACTTTGGCAAGACCAGAAGCTCCAATATAAAGTGTGCACTTCCTCCAACTGTAGATATCTACAGACAAAGAGAGGGCGGCAGATGCTCTTTAAAGGAGCGTTGTATGTCTGACCCTATTTCTGTGACACTAGAGCGATGGGTGTTTTGTCTGTGCGTGTGTGTGTGTGTGTTTGTGCAGCGTGCCGATGCTGCGTCCGCAAACACGTCTAACATTTGCACAGCGGTGGCGTCACTCGGGCGTAGCATCTCTTGAGCTCGAGACCTCGCGCTGTCAGGACTGTAAAAATTAAACCCTCCGCTGACGACACCCTGCAAAATGTGCTGAAGCGCATCAATTCCACCTGGCTACAGCAAGAGAGACCTATTTATAACACACACACACACACAGTGTCTGTAGAAATGCCACTCTAAATGACAAATGTCTTGTCCGTACACATGCAGACAAGGCATTAGTTTTAGCAGCATAACAAACCAGCGCTCAGCGGCGTGTGCTAAACAGCTGTAGGGCTACAGGATCTCACCAGTCTAACACACGCAGAGACGAGCTCACGTACACTTAGAGCTTCAGAAGAGTAGAGCCAGACACATTGAGCAGTGGTGCTCGTAAAGGATGCAGGTTCAAGTCTGTGCAACCCCTACTGTTCGAACCGCCCGCTCTAGGTGGGACTCGAACTCCGATCCGCCGGCATGAGTGTCGGACGCTCTAACTGTGAGAGCTTCATAGTGGCCGGAAGTCATTCATTTTCAATGGGAGCTGGTGGCGAGCTCAGGCGAGAGTGGCGCGGTGCGTCTTGGACCATTTGGCCGTCGAGGAGAGTTGAAATCAGGTCAACTTTATGGTAATGAGCTAGTAAACGCCTCCTATAAACTGCATGTTTAAACTAATTTAAACTTAAAGGGTAACTTCAGCGATTAGCATTGAGCTTTGTATCAGTAGAAACCCTGGAGTATATTTGAATTATCGTACTTTCCCCACTCATATGACCCTTAGACAAGAGAATTATGTATTTTATTTCTGGAAAAAATCCTCCGATGATGCAAATATCGTCATTTTGCATCATCGGAGGAGTTTTTGTCCAGAGGCTGAAGACTACAGCCAGCAGGAGGCGCTATTCCCACATGTTTTCAACATCACACTCACAGCACTCGCTCGAGCTGCGGAGATTCATGTAAACGGAGCGGTGGAGACCAAAGTGAGTGTTTCAACTTTTAAAATGAACTTCCTATGAAAGTTTCCAAAGACATGAACTGAACACGCGCCAGACTGATCACACGCTGTGATGTTATGCCATGGCCGCGCTTACCTCAGCTCATGTGATGAATGTAATCCAATCCTGCTGCGTTTGTGCCGTGACACTCAATCGGCTCACTCGCATTATATCGAACAGACACGTTCAGATTTTAATTGTAGTGTCTCTAACTGAACTGATTTTATGAAAATGAACGTGGTGGGCAAGTGATCCAGTAATCCAGTAGCCGTGCCTAGAGTGGCCTCGTAGGGCAGCGAAGCAAGTGCATTCTGGGAGTTGTCGTCTTTTATCCCCAGGAGACAAAAATACATTTTCTGTCTTTTCTCAGTCTAGAAGGCACCAAATTCAAAAATTATTTCACATTTCTACAACATTTATGACCCAGTTAAAAATACAGATTCATCTTCCCAGCGCTGAAGTACCCCTTTAAACTGCATCGGACATTCTTTCAAAATAAAAGTCTCTCATCAGTAAAACATTTAGCATCACATTTTGTTGTTGTTTCTTTGATTACTCACTTCGTGACCCACTTAAAGGATTAGTTCACTTTTAAATAAACTTAATCAAAAACCTTAATTTCTTTTCGACTGAAGAAAGAAAGACATGGACATCTTTGATGACATGGGGGTGAGTAAATTATCAGCAAAAGTTTATTTAAAAGTGAACTAATCCTTTAAAATTGACCAGAAACATCAATCTAAACAATACTTAGTCTAAACAATTTAACAATACTCCATCGCTGCTTAAAAAAAACAAGTGTGGTTATCTGCTTATAACTATATATTCAGATTCTTATTTATATATTCAGATTTGTAACTATATATTCCGACTTTATGTATTTGGGTTTACATTTATATTCATGCTCATAAATATATATTTGGATTTGTATCTAGTATTCAGATTAAAATACTATTATATATTCAGTTAAAACTATATATTAACATGTATATATTCAGACTTAAAACTGTATTCAGATTTACAAATATAACTATATTCAGACTTATAACTATGTATTCAGATTTATATATTCACAGTTATTACTACATATTAAAATGTTATACGTTCGGATTTGTAACTATATTCAGACATTCTGATTTATATTTACATTTTCAGAATTATAACTATTTAAATATATGTATATTCAGATTTACTTATATAACTATATATACAAATGTATATATTCAGATTTCCAACTATAACTATGTATTCAGATTTACATATATAACTATATTCAGAGTTATAATTGAAATGTATATGTTCGGATTTGTAACTATATATTCAGACATATTCTGATTTACATCTATATATTCAGAGCTAAAACTATATATTCAAATTTGTAACTACAGTATACAGTCAGACTTATAACTACATATTAAATGTAAATTCAGAGTTATAACAGTATATATTCATATTTGTTACTACATATTCAAACATATTCAAACTATGCATTCGGATTTACAATTTTATATATATATATATATATATATATATATATATATATATATATATATATATATATATATATATATATATATATATATATATATATATATATATATATATATATATATATATATATATATATATATATATATATATATATATATATATATTCAGATTTGTAAGTATACATCCAGACTTATAACAATGCATTCCGATGTACATTTATGTATATTTACATTTTACATTTCTGTTATCGAGAAGCAGTAATAAATAAAACTAAGCGCAGCCGCCACCGCAGCTCATCTGATGTCCTAGATTCAACTCGCTGCGTGGACATTTTGTCACTAATGCAAAACAGCAAGCAGTTCGATGCATGTTTACTGTGTTTTACTGGGGCTGAAGGCTCCGTGTAGAATTGGTTTGACACGCTTTTGGACAACTTAGGCAGCTTGTAAAACGAGGGACAAATTAGCTTACGCATACAGTTATGCTTTCTGTAAGCTGCATATGCAAAGACGACATTAGTTTCTAATACACTCATACTCCGTTTGCAGCTGACTGCATTTACAAAACAAGTACCATGGCACTGCCATAATGTTTCGCTCATGGTAGCTTTAAAATATGATTCTTCAGGTGCTATCAAGATGATATATCATGCATTTTCTCTGAAGTATAAGGCATGCATTGATCATTTATTGCCAAAAGTACCATAGTATTATCATGGTGTTTTTATAAGGGTATAACAAATTGGAAACTGAGGAACAAATGATACGACGCATATGGTTACGCTATAGCACAAAGGTTAACAATTTGGAAAAGAAGTACAAGTCAGTTCACACATAAAGTTAAGTTTCCCATACAATGTATCTGCACATCACGCTAAGAAACCTGGTGACAAAAACACATGCATTTTCATGTTTGACGGAACTATCCCTTTAAAGTAAAATAATGCAATAAGTACAGTAGATTATGCAGGGCTAAAGCTCACACTTCTATGAACCCACATGTGTGAACTTTCTCTCACACGGGCACGAGAGAGTGTGAGAAAAAACGAGCAAGACAAAGAGAAAAGAAAGCAGAGATCACACCCTGCTAACACGTGCCGGACACGGGTGATAAAGTCAGGGAGGAGAGAGGAGAGTCCCGGTTTCAGGCCTGCTGCAACCTATTTATATCAGCTCTGTGGGCTGCGGCCACCGGCGTGACAGGAATGCCTAATGGACCTGCTGCTCGTGAACCTGCTAGTGTGGTTTAGCCTGTGACAGCGACAGTCATTAGCACATTAGAATGTGTTCTAGGTCTAAATAGGGATATTGGGGTAGGATGAAAGTTGTAGAATACAGAACTAATTTTCACATTTTCTGCAGAGAGCATGAGTGGTGTTCGCCCGTGCGAAACTCGCCGCTGCGATGCTACGGTGTTCTGGAAGGTTTTAATTGCATTTCATTGCGTTTTGGGTGGGTTCTGGTCGGTTGACCCACATCAAAAGAGTCCAACTTAATAAAATCAGCACAAAAAGACACGATTTGAGGTAGCATTCATATATGTAGCATAGTTATAGGTTTAATTCTTGGGATAATGGGCAGTGTCAAACTATTTAAAATGGCTTTCATTATTAAATTAAACTGAAATAAAATAAATAAAAAATATTACATTAATTGTACCTTGCAACTAACTGAAACAAAAAGTACTAAAATAAAAATAAATGAAAGCTAAATAGAAATATTAAAACAATTAAAAAGTACATACAATTATGAAACAATGAAAATATAAAAATAAAAACTAATTCAAAATATTAATAATTAATTCAAACAAATACATATTAAATAATCAAAATAAATAATTATTAATAAATAAATTAACAAATGTTATTTGATTATTTATACAATTACTTAAAAAATATACTGTATTTATGTATATATTATTATATATTAATATAATATTTTATATTTATATATAATATATAATATCATATATTAGTATAAATTATCCCAAAATAATATTTGTTCAAATCACTATCCAGACATAAAAGTGATCCTTGCTGTAGCAAACAGTGCAGGAACATTCAAGGTTACACTAAATGAACATCTCCAACATTAGCATGAACAAAGAAACTTTCGAGATCATTTGAAGTGCTGTTTGGGAACTGAATTACAGTTTACAGTCTAACACCGTGAGATTCCCTTGGTAATATTTGAAATATGCACATTAGCGAGTCCATTGAATAGCTCAGCAGTAACTGTGGTAAAACTGTGCAGTGATTTGCTATTAAACCTTGAAAGGCTTTCGCTAATGTTTCGATGAGACGTGTGTGTGAGCTCACCTAAACGACTCCATAAAATGAACATGACGATGTCTGAAGAAACACACAAGTTCAAAGTCCAAGACTCACATAAAGTGATGACAGAGTACACAAGTGCATAAACAAACAAAAACTAAACAAAAGGAAAATACAGCACATCTTCAGTGCTTAAAGTCAGCATGAAACAGAAGTTGCAATATTTTCTTCCCTATTGTGCCGTATATCCGAGTGAAACGGCTTCTCAAACAAGAACAAACATGGGGCGGGGCTTGATTTTTTACATGGGGACTTGATTGGATGGTTGTGGTCTGCTATTGGTGGATCTCATGTGAGTGACAGGTGGCCCCGCCCTCGTCATCAGAGAAGAGAAGAGATGTTGCTGATAGAGGACGGGGAAGTTATTTTGATTCAAGATTATGAGGGCATATGAATAACAAAACAATGATGTGCACGGAAAAGTCATTTATTATACATACTGCAAAATATTCCATAAAAAAATAAGAAATATCAATTTTGATTTCATTCATGGTGACTATAAACCTCCTCAATACACACACACGTCAGGTTCACTATCTTTGTGGGGACTCTCCATAGACGTAATGGTTTTTATATACATTCTATCCCCCTACACTGCCCCTAAACCTACCCATCTCACACACACGCACACATACACACACACACACACACACGCGCACACGCACACGCACGCACGCACGCACGCACACACACACACACACACACAGCCCCTAAACCTACCCATCACAGGAAACATTCTGCATTTTTACTTTCTCAAAAAAACTCATCCTGTGTGATTTATAAGCCTTTTGAAAAGTTGGGACCGCTGGCTGGACCCCACAATGTAGGTGATCTCAGGTTTATCCTTATGGTCCCCACAATGTAATATAAACAAGGGCACACACACACACACACACACACAGTTTGACTTATTTTGATTTATATTAAAGAGGCTTTAGCACTAAAGATTTCTCAAAGGATCTTGGGTTTCGCAAAACTCAATGAGTGAGAGAATCATGCCAAAATTGTAAGAGTATCTAAAAGAAAGACGGAACAGAACATATCGAGTTATATCAGAAACGTTTCGCCCTATGTACACAATAAGTCATTTCGACCAGTGTTTCCCAACCGGGAAAAGGCTGAAATAACATACCTAATGTCTGACGTCATCATCTGTATTAGGGGTGAAACAGTTCTCTGTAAAAAATCGAATCGCATGGTTCTCCACCCACGGTTCGGCATGCACTTGCACCGCGGTTCATCTCACATCTGATGACGCATCCATAATATGGGTTGTAACTTTAAAATAATGCTTTTATGTATGTTTCTGACAATGGATACACGTGCTGGCTCTTCGTGATACATTACAACAGGCAAAACCGTCTCTCTTTGTAAACTTTGTTAAATGCATGCGAGTGCTAGCCTGACAGAAGCCAGACCCACAGCAAGATGTTGGGTCTGGGAACTCACCATTGACTTGGCTCAATCCGAGGGGCGGGATAAACGCTTGTCTTTCAAACTCCCTCTGCACGCAATTGGTTAGCGCTACAACCAACCAGAGCAGAGTGAAGCGGAGCTAGTTAATAGATTAAACTTTTGGCAAAACTCTGAACACATTTTCCTTTCTTAAGAACAATTTCAGTGCCGTAATCTTTCTTTGTTGTTTTCTAAAAGAAAAGCTTAACTCCAAGTCGTCCAGAGTCGCGGCCAAAGCCAATTAGAAAGACAGCCGTTCGCCAACTTCTTTGTTTACAAGTAGCACGCCAATCCTCCGCAAATCTGCCGTCATTATGTTAAGCCCGCCCACCAACTCTAAACACGATGTGATTGGCCTGACCAGAGTTAGTTTTTTCCAGCTCGCAGGTCTACTGAGAGTTGCTAGACTACACTCGCGGCAAATTAGATTTGCTGCCGCTAGGGTGCGTCTAGATTTCTAGGCTATGCGAGTGCTGCCGTATGTTTGAATATGACCAGTTGTTTTCGCGTCATCACCGGGCGTAGAGAACTCAAGCGCAAATATTGAGTTCTCTTTCAAGTCTTGCACTTAAATGGACAAACTCACAAAAAGTATGTCAACATGTCCATCTTGATGAGCACCCTAGCAGACATAGTCTGTATATGGCTTAAGTGAACTTCATACAGTCGAGAAAAACGACGCATATCCGTGCATTAGGTCTTAAAGGGGCAGTAGCCTTTACTGCGGTCTGTTTAATCTCAAACAACAAAAGACAAGGACATCACTCACTGCTCCTGACTGAACAGCTTTTGTAAGTTTAATAGGATTAATCTTTAATTTATACAGTCAAATATCCAATTTTATTTTACATTTGATCAATTTCTGTACCAGAAAACTAATGTTAGGCCTGCCTAAAAAACCTGAAAGCACTGTTTATTTTATTAGTATCTTTGCTCGATAGTAGTTATTTGTGCTGCTGCTTGTATTTAAATGATTTTTTCTTATTATTTTCTTTATTTT
This sequence comes from Gobiocypris rarus, assembly GCA_023029165.1. Taxonomy (NCBI): domain Eukaryota; kingdom Metazoa; phylum Chordata; class Actinopteri; order Cypriniformes; family Gobionidae; genus Gobiocypris; species Gobiocypris rarus. The sequence continues at coordinate 3,781,218 of CM040928.1, forward strand.
TATTTAACAGTAGTCATTTTTTCCCTGAACATAGCAAATACCGAAACCGTGAACCTAAAATCCTGATACAAACCGAACCCGTGAGCAATCAGTACCGTTACACCCCTAGCGTAACGTATGCGAGAGGGTGCCACAAAATTGAGAGAATTTTCAACTGAAAAAAGGTTGGGAAACACTGATTTAGACATTTGCAATACAGTTTTTTGCACATACAGATTGGTTTTATGCAGTCAATCCGTTTTACAGTTCTTTAAACTGTTGTTTTCGCTTACAAATCACCGTTCACAGGCTTGAAATGTTTTCGGTCGTATTTTGGCGGGGAAAAAATACTTGCCAAAAGTGTAAGAATACAGATCATGTTTATCACAATACATGAATTACACTTACGAAAAACAGTAAAACGCTGCAAATCTTACGCTTGAAATAAGATTTACACCTTTACAAAGCTTCTCTTGTGCATGCAAATTTAATTTATGCATACAATCTTACAAACACTTCCACAAATGTGCATGCCAGTCTTTATGGCATCATTTCACCTTCATAACTCTGTAATTTTTGCCAGAAGAAACACACTGTAGCCATTCCAAAACCTAGTGAGCTGCCTACCTAGACAGCATTTTAAGGCATCGTTTTGGACCAGATCATCCAGTTAGGCCGGGATGTTCGTGAAAGCGTGTGTGAGACGCGCCCCATCCGCACACTCTGTTTCGCAATGGCAGTGCATTAGGCCCTCATGACAATTAGCCTGGGAAAAGGTTTACGACCGGCAGGCCCACAGGAGCGTACAAATCGGCACAGCCGGAGGCAGCCTCTAGAACAGGAAGGTAATTACAGCTCTTCTCATCATAACGCTGAGAGGAAGCGAGCGACATAACGCACTCTTCCCACCGCGCTCTCTTCTCTTAGATACTGCTATAATTAATTATCGTGCCTTTACTCTTTGATTTATTCCACGATTCATAACATATTTATACATTCAAGATGAATTATCATTTCCTTCAGGAATTAATCAAAAACCAGAGGAAGGACCGGCCCTACGTGTTGTCGCTGGATCAAAGACTGAGCGACTTACCTTGCGGCAGATATTCAGGCCACACCACAAGGTCAGTCGAGCTCACAGGCCCGAATGAAGCTCCCAACAAACAGCAGACCATGTACTATGATTTATGATGTTGTATAAATTACGCTTACTGAGAATGTCTAGGATAGGTCCTCCTTAACAACAAGCAAGCACCTTCCATAAATTTACAAACCAAAATATACTGAGATTCAGCATAAAAGTAATGACACTAACAATCCATAATGTAACATTTTTTAATAACGCAGAATATTAAAAAAAGTAGGGCGGGACTTCAGTTTATTCATTGTGATTTGACTGGGTCACAAAATATGCACTATGATATTATTTATCAATATTTTTCCTATTTTTTTAATTAAAAGCTATAAAGAAATGTCTTCCTTTTTTAATAACATGCACTGTTCACATTGAGACATTCACTGATGTGCAGCGGCTTGGGAGCACTTTTAATGTTTTTGAAAGAAGTCTCTTCTGCATTTATATGATATACAGTAAATACAGTAATATTGTAAAATATTATTTCAATTTAAAATAACAGTTTTAAATGTGAATATATTGTAAACTGTAATTTATTCCTGTGATCAAAGCTGAATTTTCAGCATCATTACTCCAGTCTTCAGTGTCACATGATCCTTATATGGTCTTATATGATGATTATCAATGCGGATAATAATATCTGATGAATAGAAAGATCAAACGCATTTTTCATAACATTATAATTGTCTTTACGGTCCCATTTAATGCATCCTTGCTAAATAAAATAATTAATGGTAACACTTTACTTAATGCCTTATGCATAATGCATTATAAAGGTATTCATAATGTATGGTATAATGTTATATCTTTTCATAAGCAATTATATCCAACATTAAAATGCATTATAATATTCACAGATTCCTGTTTACATCTGAAATTGCTTCTTGTTGTGGGATTGGGATTGATTTCACATTTTTAACAGTGTGTAATGTTGCTTTTGAGCATAAACAACATATGCAAATATATGACGCTCAAAGTTCAAAGCAAAGGGAGATATTTTCCTTTAAAGAAATCGACTACAACAAACGGCTGGTAGGGACTATAGAAGCTTCTTCACAGGTTAGTGACAAAACTAACCCTGAGATTTACATAAACCCCGCCCCCGGGAACACATAAAGGCAATGTTGAGAAGAGGAAGAGTTGTTGTAGTCGAGCACATTTGGGAGTCGCTCAAGCTGTCGCATCCGTCTTTCATTTATTGCAATACAGTACGAACACAAATGCAATAGCATGTCATAAAGTCAAGATGACAACATAAGTTATAACCGCAATTAAACTGTTCTATGTTCATGTAGCCGATACATGTGCATCTTACAACAGTTCCCACACGAGCGATTTATAGATTATCATGCTAAACGATGACTTGAAGATAGTTAACTCCACATCAGCTACATAAATTCATCAACTAACCATTCAGAAACGTCCTGTCTCGTTCTACATGTTGTCACTTCTTCTTGAGTCTCTCCATCATTGTCCGACTCCGGGTTGAACATAAGCTGAACAGTTTCTGACCTTTTCATTACGTGTCTGCGTGAGGTAATCATAGCTGAGAGGGGGCCAGGAGCAGCAGCTCATTTGCATTTAAAGGGACACACAAAAACGGCACATTTTTGTTCACCCTCAAAAAGTTTTGGAAAATTTTAACATGCTATACAAAATTATAGCATGTTTTGAGCTAATTTTTAGATAAAACTTCACACACACCCCTTTAAAGCATTATACTTTCTAAAAGTGTATTATAACTGGGGTTACAATTATTAACGAGACCATTCAATGCATTATAAAGTGCATTACAAGGCATAATTAATGCATTAAAAATACTTTTATAATGTATTATACATAAAGGCTTAAGGTAAAAAATGTAAGGCTTTAAAAAAATCTTACTGACCCTAAACTTTTGAACAATAGCATATATTAATCAAATAAATGTTGACTTTAAAGCTGAATATGTCCATTCGGAGCAATGCTGCAGCTACACATGCAACATATTACATTCATGTTTTCTCTCCCCAATAACTTCCTGTCATTCCATGCCATATATGTGTCAAATAAAAAGTGTCAAATGCCCAGAAAATGCAATAAAGTGCACGATATTAGCTATAAAACCCCCTCAAACCCAGAGACTCCTATGTCTCCTATGCTGTCCTCTTGCTTTTCTGCACATCACCGAAACAAGCACATCCAGAAGGAAATCCACTTGGAGCAAAGGACCTGGATTTCACTAATGTATGCACGTGTGCAGAAAACCCATCCACTCCACAGATTAATAATTTAGTGCTGAGTGTCTTAAATGTTCTTGTGAAGCACCCGAGACCCTCCTGCCCCAGAAAACAGGTGTCTGACTGCGAATCCCCACAAGCTGAGCTAGATGATTTGTGGGTCTCGTTCGGGCTGTGTAGTCAGCTGGATTGCGCGTTACCTCTTCGTCTGATAATGGCGGGTGAAGATTTCTGGGCCGCAGGGGTTAATGGCACGAAACAGAACCGAGTTGCTAATTACATGTTCCGAACTATTTATCAGATTCTCCATCTGCACAGCGCCACGACTCTCATTGTGCACGCTAAATTACTCCTCGGATTATCTTTGTAAAGCAAGTTTTCATAATTAGGGCCCTGCGTGGATGTTTTCTCTCTGCGAGCGCCAACAGACACTGAGAGGGGGAGAAAATTAGCTGACTGCTTAATTCGGCCTTGACATCTTAAACCAGCGACACAAAAGCATCAAAACACCCTAAACGTGTGCTAGATTGCTTTCGGAATTTGTTTCATAACTATCAGAATATCCCAAACCGATCCCAATACAAAACCTCAAAGAATCAAACACGATCCTGTAGGCATTTCAGTTTATCCATCAGCCTCTAAATGATCAACATGATCAAAATATTGCTGTAAAAACCTGTTACACACAATCTGCTTCCTTCTGTTGTCTCAGTGATGGTTTATACTTTTGTAGCAAGTAAAAGGCCTTTTAGTGTAATTGTACAAACGCCCACCTTCAGCTTTTGTGTCACATGTCTTTTTGATGTGAAATCTTTGATTTTTATAAAGTAAACATAAGCATAACTTTTATATTGTTAGAAATATTTTAAGATGAACACCTACTGGACTAAAGCTTCATTATTCAGAAAAATCATGTTAAAATGCAAGCATCAAATATGATCACCAGGCTTTTGAGGAAGGTTTATTATCATTATGTTGCATGGCATTGTATGTTTTAAAACTACAGATCATAAAACTAAGTATCTTACTAAGACATATTATAGGCAGTTATAAAGTGACAACTAAAATATTTATATGCATTATATGTAAGTAGTCTGATATGCTGTTATAAAGATTTCACTGATTTACATTACAAGCATCAGAATTCATCTTACATTTTGCCGTATAAATATTATCATCTGCACAACCAAATTGCATATTTTGCTCAGTTTGGTGTTCTGACTATATCATATATGAACCATAAAAGCATGATGTATCAAATATAATGCTTAACAAAAAGTATTATATTATACTATTATTCAAAAGTCAGGGTTAAATTTCCTTATGACCCCTACAGATGCATACAGTCCTTATAGACCAATTGGAAGGGGTTTGCTCTAAAAATATGTAGTTTTTGAATTGTGCTGGAATCTTTTAAGAACATTTCCCATTGGATTTGTTCCAAATTATGACAAATTCCAAGGGTTTTGCTCGGCTAGAGCCTCCTTTTCTACGTGCTTGACAAAAGTTTAAAATGTTTTCCCATCATAAGGTGTGAGCCGTTTGGCGTAACACTTCTCAAAGAGAGAAAAAGGGCCACTTCGCATATGAGGGATTGCTGACACCTCTCCGACATCAGACCCAGCGGTGCGGCCGACTCTATTAAGACACACGCCGTCGGACGCAGTAAATTTTATTAAAATTACCTTCATTATAAGACACTCTTCATTATAAAACCAAAAAGTGCTGCTGGTCTCCCAGGGCCTTTGGATTAATAAGGACAGCGATGTATTTTAAGCCGTAAACTCGACTTCTTACTGTCCTTAATCTCCTTTCCACTTCACAGGCCAAATTAACACCTCTCCCCGGCTCTGACGGGACCTCATTAGCTCTCTTCCACTCCGAAAGAGAAAAGAACAGGAAAGAAGAAGAGAAGATGACGACGAGGAAGAAGAAGAAGAAGGAGGAGGAGGAGGGAGACGACCAATGACAGCCACCAGCTCAGGGATTAACCCTTTCACGCGACCGAACGCTTCGGGAATCTAGGTCGACGCGTGTTTCTAATCAGCCGCCTGGTTAACGATAATTAGCAGGCGAGGCAGGAGGGGAGGAGAGGGAGGGACACGCAGAAATGAAACAGAGAAAGAAAAGAGAAACCTGTCATGTCACAAACACTTCAAAGCCGACGACTTCTCTTTTAAAAGCGGCACGATAAGGGTCCAACAACCACCAGGGACCTCGAGAAAACACAGCGCTGGAGAAGGGAGGAGAACGAGGGCCGAAGAGACCTAAAACACACACACACACTCACGCTTCAGAGGGACCCAAAACACACAAACACACACTCCACCTACATAACGCTGCCAGCTCTCATAGTTTACTCTCACTGTTCAACTTTTCCAGCGCAGTAAGTGGTCCCTGTGAAGTTTACCCATCATGCACCTCTCAGTCAGGGCTGCTTTGAATCTTGCAAACTGCATATTAGAAAATACAGAGCGTTTCATTATAGTATACTGACAGTTAAGATTTCAAACGCCTGTTCACCAGCTTCTGTATATATGTTTTTATATAAATACATATATACTCAATATGATAAATATTTTTTAAATGCAAAACTTATCCTTAATATTTGTATTATATAATAACCAAAGCTACTCGAGGCACTCATGCTATATTGCAAGTATATTCAACAGCATGCTGTGCCAAATTGTATGTAATTTTTGTGGCAATCAGCGAGGCTGAGGGAGCGTGAGAACGGGGCGAGGCCGGTGGCGTGAGTGATAATGAGCTCCAGCTGTGTGCCGCACCGGTCTCGTGTATCACGGAGGAGCTCGGATGCATAAAAGGAGGAGCGACGAAAGTGAAGGACGAGAGAGGATCAGGCCTGGATTTTACCAAGTGGCAACCTCCCGCGGTCTCTCTTGAAGCCAATACAGAAGTGATTTAAACTGCAGTTCATCGACTGGCCACTAGAGGCTCCAGAAGGGAGCAGAATCTCATTGAACTCCAACTTTACAGCAGAATAAAACATGTTTACAGCCTGGTACAAATTGTGGTTTTGGTCTATATGGCTAATTTTGCTCTTCATGACAACTGTGAGGGGGATGAATTTGTTTATAATTCATTTGTTTACATTATATAAAGTTCTGCATAATTAAGGGCGTGGCCACTTTGAGTGACAGGTGGGTAGTCATTTGTCTTCTGTCTGTTAGTCATCGCATCACCTCAGCTCCGCACACATCCCGCCTCTTTGCCAATTTTCTGTTATCCGGGAGTGACGCGCTGCCAAGATGGCAACGGCCAGCTCGACTCTACTTTACGCCTTTTTACAGTCTATGGATTTTACGTTATGTTTTATTATGTGTGTGCGCACTGCGCAGTATTTCAATTACTTAAAACTATGTTAAAGCCCGTTTGCAACTCACTTTACTTCTATAATCGGACACCTTTCCAAGGGAAACAAGACATCCAGATAAGTAAATAAAAAAATAAATACATATAGGCTAGGACTTTATCCAATGGGAATAGATTAGATCATGAAAACATCCAGCAGGTTTAATGGCACAGACAATCGCACCCTTGAGTACCTTGGTTTGTTCCAGCCACAGCACACGTTAGGTCTGTTCAACAGGACCTCGCTCTCACAACAAGACTTACGCTGAAAAAACCTCGATGAAATCCAATCACAAGTGGCCACCGGAGACAGATCCGAGATGCATGTTAATACCAGGCATGAGGGGCGATCTGCCACGGCTGACCACTTGTTATCAGGCCTAAAACACTTTCTGTTGTGATAACCCTGAAGACATGCTACAAAAATGCCATCACATTCCCGCATGTGGCCAGCTGGACTCCGTGACAGCAGCGAATCACTCCTGATCAGACGAGAAAACCTGCGCTATCATTTAAGTATGCCTGAGCATTCTGGACCACAGACGAGGGCGCAAATATGATTTATGATCTGCTGTTTAATGGCTCGAGCACCGGCTTTGAGAGGAGATCAGATGACTTTCTCGACAGGAGCATGTCAGGGAAGGAACGGGGAGTGCACCATTACAACAGGATGACAGAGAGAGTGAGAGAGGCCTCCAGTACTGCGTCTTAATGGAGGAGAGATGCTACTTAAGTCTGACGGGAAAATGATACCAGTCAATACAGCGAAGGGAGGGGGGATGGAGTACCGATATGGATGACGTGATGCGGAGAGATTTTTGATGCCAGTGTCCCTGGGAAAGGCAGCAAATTGCTCATTGTGTTTACATAAGACATGCAGAAACAATGCTGGAGTCCTAAATGCAATCAATTGATTCGGACGTTATTTAAAGTGCCCCTATTATGATATACCTCCGTGATATAGCTGTTTGTGAATGATTTAAAGTGCTCGATAAAGGGAGGTATTTTCCTGCTTGAAGCTACGTGGGACTGAGCCATCTGACCAATCAGAGCAGAGTAGACCAATCACAACAGACTGAGCCATCTGACCAATCAGAGCAGAGTAGACCAATCACAACAGACTGAGCCATCTGACCAATCAGAGCAGAGTAGACCAATCACAACAGACTGAGCCATCTGACCAATCAGAGCAGAGTAGACCAATCACAACAGACTGAGCCATCTGACCAATCAGAGCAGAGTACTCTCTGAAAGGAGGGGTTTAGAGAGAGAGACCGAATGAACGAACCGTTTCAGACGCTGTGAGGAAAGAGCTGATGCTACAATGTATATTATGAGAAAATTGTTCTCATAATATACATTGAAATCTCATAATATACATCTCATAATATACATATACATCTCATAATATACAGAGAAAATTGAAAGTGTTTTTTGACCTTGGATGCATGTAAAACTGTTAGGAGACCTTCAAAATAAAACAAGGAACCTTTAAAATAACATAAGAAGTGCACTTTAAAGTATTAATTCCCCAAATCGCTCCAGAGTCCAGCATGAACAGAATGTAATCTGGATTAAACACGAGTGGTGACTTACCTGAGCTTGGAAACTCTTGAGGACGGGCGAAACCATCTCCAACACCTCCTAGAAACAGAAAAACAGACAAAACTGATGAATCTCACACAAAAGTTATATATATATATATTGTTTTAAAATGACAGTTTTGGGGAAAGAATTATGAAAATATCATCACAATGCAAACGATCTTGATCATTCTAAAAAAGGCTCTATTATATTTAAGCAAAAAATATATGTACACATTTCTTTTTCCCTCTTGATTGTGGGGTGAAGAATAACCTGTGCATGTTTGGATTCGCCACCAGAAGTCAAATAACATTTCACAGTTGAGAACATACATTTCCCTGTACTTTTACTGCCGTGATAAGTGCACATAATAAAATGAGAGTGAAAACACACTTTATGATGAAAAGGTTAATGTAAAACACATACATTTCTTTTTATATTATTGATAAACAATACTATTTCTGGGCAGCCGACCTTCATAAAAAATTTGAATAGCAATGTACCATGATAAATATCAAATGCAACTTTTTTGTCAGGTAAAAACTGTCAACATAACAAAATAAAGTAAATAAAAGCAAAAATGTTTATGATTGAATATAGTGTAAATAATAATAAGGCAACTTAACACATTCAACTAAAGTTGACTCAACTAATCCTCTCCAGTTAAAAATCAACTTAAATACTTTTGTTCATCTAATAAAACTTCTTGTCAAGACAACCAAAGAATGTGTTGTAATGCAAAGTATTTTTTTTATCTCCATGTTTGATTTTCAAAGTTAACTAAACGATCATTTGCCTCTTAAACCTAGTGGTAAACCCATTTCACCCGGGAAAATAAGCTGCAAATGAGGAGCACGTACAGCTCAACACGTCTCATGTCAACACAAATCTCAAACATGGTGATTTCAACAATTGTAATTCAGTAAAAATATGAAATGTAATGACCATTTCCCCAACCTTGAGAAAGATGCCACATTATAAGGTTTGTGCATTACAGAAATATTGCATGGCACGCTGTTGATTACCATTACAAATTAGTGTGTACAGCAGGGTTATTAAAGGTAGGGTAGGTAAGAATTTGTTAAAAAACTTTTTTTCCAAATTTGTTTAAACTTTCTTTATATATCAATACATAATTAAAATGTAAGTACTCTGAAAAAGAAAGTATAAAAATTGAGTGTCTGTAGACCTCTCACGACTGTTTTAAAGACAGCTGATTATTTCCATTCACTCCACCTTCTCCCTTCTGGGCTCTTTCCAAAGCCACGCCCCCAAAACACATGAATGCGCTCCACCGACTAATCAGCTGGGAGACGCTTTAAGGCCGTGGCGTTTTCCATGTCTTTGCACACTAGAAGCGTGTCTGACGCGGTGCTGGTTCTGCTAGGTGACGTACAGGGAAGGCCTATACTTCATGTATAGAGAGGAGGTCGTGCAAGAGGGTGGGCAACTACTGTCCGAGGAAGTAGAGGTGCGCACATGTGGGCAGATCCTGTAGGGTGGTAGCCATGGTAGCGAGAGAGAGTGACAGTCGCACAAGCCAATCACTTGATTCGTCCCGAACGAAACTAATGAGCGGTGTTTATTGCAGATTAAAAAGTCTAGAGTCACTCGATTTTTATACTCTCTTTTTCAGACTACTTACATTTTAATTATATATTGACATATAAAGAAAGTTTAAACAAATTTGGACAAAAGTGTTTTAGATCATTCTTACCTACCCTACCTTTAATGTCAACTAAATCTAAAACCATAAACATTGGTTTTAGATTTAGTTGACATATACTATGCCAAGGTAACATGTTTAAAGTCCCTGTAAAGTCAAAATTAAACATGTGTTCTGAGTTTCTCACACCACAGATACATGTGTTATTAACCAACTAGCCAAATTTGAATCATAAAAATCCACTAAGTACATAAAATATCTTATCGAAATCTTGAAAAAATAAGCAGCATTCTCTGCTCTCAACCGCTGGGGCGTGTCCGTTGATCGGCGCCAAACCACACCCACTCGCGGGAAAGCGCCGTAAACACACAAGACAACAACAACACTCAACTACAGCTCACGAGTCACCACGGCACCAGATGTCTGCGGACGGGAGGATGAAGGTCGGGCGGAGATAGTCGGTTCGGCCCCATTCTGCAGCGGATTATCAGTGAATCCCAGTTGTTGCCGGCGAAAGTTTGTAAAACTATCGGTGTAAAGACACTGCAGAGGCTGGTGTTGGTGGTGATCAGCTCTCCATCAAGGTAGCTGTTCACAAAATGAATCCACCTCTTCTTGAGATCGTCTTTTTGTTTTGTAGGCTGTTTTGTAAGTTGTAGGCTGTAGTAACTAACGGTACTGACAGTAACTCGCAATCTAGCGGGTGAACTGATGCAAAATTGCGACTGTACTCTAGTTATGGGGCCACATGACAAGCGGCTCCAGTGCGTCATCGAGCCACCGCTTGAACCCGCCAAAAATCCAGAACACAGCAATGGTGAAAAACTTCTTAACGGTCTAACTTCTGAATTCAGTACTACATAGTTCACAGTCTTTGTAATGTGTTTCAACAATACATTTCTAACATGTTTAGAAACAAATCTCAGAATTGCCTTTACAGGGACTTTAAATAATATAATAACTTGGTGGGTTAAGTGTTATTTCAAAACAGCTTTACAAAACTGACTCGGCCGAGTACATAAACAAACATACAGCCAATCAGCAGTAAGGGGCGTGTCTACTAATGACGGGGAGAAGAGAGCGTCATTATTCAAAAGACTACACAGGACGGACATCAGCCGAGCGATGACAGAAAGAGAGAGATAAAAGAAAAAAGGGGAAACATTGTTTTTTTGTTTCACAGCACTAATATATGTGCTGGCTTTTGCTTGAATATACTCGTGTGTCATGTTCACTTGTGATCGTATTGTCGTTCACTTCAGCGATGATAAAGACCCATTCATTTCCACACCCTACAACCTGGAGCATCTAAACCTCCTTCACTCTGTTTCAAGCATCAGCTCACAAAATGTGTCCGACAAGTAAGATAATATACTCCTAATATGTGTTTGTTTTTTAATGTAAATGGTCCGTCTTGTTCGTGCCATCGAGTTGTTCATGAGAGCTGTTTGTGTTTTTGTGATGGAAGGGATGACTTTGTCATTGAACATTCGACCTGGATTACCATAGTAACACACAGATTCCACCATAGTCGTTGCCTGGGTTACGTATGTGTGGGGCGGAGCTATCAAAATAGGGGCGGGTTTGTTTTGGTGATTTGAAATATCAACATCAGAAAGCACTTGCCCAACCTTTAATCAAATATATATATATATATATATATATATATATATATATATATATATATATATATATATATATATATATATATATATATATATATATATATATATATATATATATATATATATATATATATATATATATATATATATATATATATATAAAACTTTGGTAACACTTTATTTTAAAGTGTCCTTGTTACACGTTACATATAGTTACTATAGTAATAACTCTAAATTTTGCATAATTACATGCAACTAACCCTAAAACACACCCTTACCCTTAAGTTAGTACATGTAGTTACTTAAATGTTACTCAGTTCTTAATATAATTACAGTGTAAACAAAGACACCTTAAAATAAAGTGTAACCAAAACTTTCACTGAAATTAAAATTAAAACAGATAATATAAAAACACAATAGCTAATTCAAATTATTAACAAAATAGCAGGTGTACATTAATGCACTTCAATTGTCTATGCGGCAAATCATTGCACCAGGATAGACATTAAAAGCGGTTTAACCTTGAACACAGTGAGACTAGTATGACAGTCACTTACTGACTTTATCAGCGCAAACTTATATGCAATATTTCAAGCGGAAAATTCCACCACACGAATTACTTAGATAACAAGAAGTTGATTATAAACACATAAAACAGTATTTCCACTTCTAAAATGGTGATTAAAATGACAATTCAGCTATAATAGTATATAAAACATTCTCTAAGTGCTTTAACACACCACTTTTAAAGCCAGCAAAAGATTCTGCCTCATCGACTTTCATTGTGTGTGCATTAATGTATATGTCTGTGGTAATCAACAGTACATCACATATGTTGTTTATAGACGTTTCACTGAACCCATACATTTCTGCTGAAGACACTAATAACTTCTCCATTAACACAAATAACTCATCTGATTCTCCTGTCAATCCATTAATGATGCTTTGTTTATGTTCATTATACGCCACAATCTGTAACGATACGGCTAGCGTGAACCCCATCCGCTCCAGACGTTTGCTAATCTTGTAAATTCTGATTGTCACTGATGACATTTGTGTCAAGTGGAGAGCAAACGAGGAGTTGGGCTTCTGAGTCGAGAGGTCTGACGGCGGATCGTGTCGAAGCTTCAAACACAGCTTCGGAGAAAGGAAGGCCGCTAACGAGGAAAAATGTAAAATGTCAAAGCGCGTATAATGAGAGATGCGTGACAAGCATTTCTCCCGTCGTCACCTTTACCTGAAGAGGAATCGGAGGCGCAGCTCTGGATTAGAGTGACGGGAATTTAAACGGAGAGAGACTTGAACTTAAAGACATTCAGCAGAGGATTTTTCTCCATGGGAACGGCCGGCTCATTTTCTGGGGTGTTTTATTCAGGTTTTGGAAGCTTTAATGCTGATGTCAGACTGGCTGGATGTGACAAGTAATGTCGATAAACACCAGATACTCTGTGTTACACTATTAGTGCTGAAGCTGGAGCGACGAATTGGTTTGTACGCCTTCACTGACAGACTGAGAGAGGGATCTGAAACTACAGAAACTAGACAATACTAGCCAGCAATGGTAACTAAATGGGAGGGGTTGAAAAGAGGAGGAGTAAAGGAGTGAGGGGAGAATTCAAAAGAATGGGGAAGACAAGAGGGGAGGGGCTGAAAGTAAAAAAGGGGCGGAGACAAACAAGAGGGGCGGAGACAACAGCAGAGAAACTGAGGCAATGTAATGATTTTGAGTCTCTTGTGCTCACCAAGGACGCATTTATTTGAACAGTAATATTGTGAAATATTATTAAAACTTAAAATAAAGATTATTTTGATAAATATAATATAAAAGAGACCGTGTGTGTGTGTGTATGTATATGTTTTGTTTTTTTATTAAAACATTTTTTAATAATGCTGAAAGCAGTTAGCTACTTCATGTTTTTGTTTCAGTATTATTTGATGAATAGAGAGTTGAAGAACAGCATTTTTTTAAACAGAAATCTTCTGTAACAATATAAATGTAATTGTTGGTCAATTTAATGAATCCTGGCTGAATAAAAGCATTAATTGATAAAAAAGTCTTACTGACCTCAACTTTTGAACAGTAACGTACATCATCAATAATTAGGGATGCACGATATATTGGCCACCATATTGGTATTGGATGATATATGTTCATTTTTAATGTTATCAGTATCGGCCCAATAAGAAAATGTGTCTAATATATTAAAGATATTCAACATGATGGGTTTATTTCATTGCATGAAATATGATTGGAATCACTTTAAAAAGGAAATTACAGTTCAGTGCAACATGTGTAGCTCAAGTCTGTCATATAGGCTATATACAATTATAATAAGAGCATCATAATCATGTGCTTGGGACATGGCTTTTAATGATGAGACTTTTGTTTTTGTAATCAGGCTCTCAAAAACGATATCAAGAGTTGGATTTAGATTTATCGGCCAATATATCGGTTATCGGCTTTCAAATATAAAGTATTATCGGTTATCGGCATCGGCCAAAATGTTCATATCGGTGCATCCCTATCAATAATATTTCATTATATTACAGTGAATATATCTTGAAACAATGAATAGAATTTTCTGTAAATGATGTTATATAATATAATTTATGTACATAAATAAATGTAGAGCAATGTATTTATGACACATACATTAGTGTCAAATTCAACCAATCAGAGTTGTCATGATGTCATTTTTCATACTGCTCCAGAATAATTAGTCACATGCCTTTTACGGATCAGGTGATTGGCTCAAAAAGTTCTAATATATGAGAAGAGGAGGAGTTCAGACAAGAGAAGGAATGCAGAAAATGAGGGGAGGAGCAGACAAACAGGCAGATTTGAGGGTCAAAAAAACCTTGGCTGCTATCTCAGCTAAGGTTGAGAAAACCTCAAAGGTGTCTATCAACATGAATCTGACTAGATGAACGTCTCCCTTAAGAGTTTTCGAACACACATACACACACAGCGAACCATTTCTTGCTCTCCCACTCACCTCTGGGACATTTTTCTTAAATTCACGGCTCAGTTCCACCAGGTGCTTATGGGAGTCCTCGCTCTCTTCCTGTCGGCCCGCTAGTTGTGCCGCCACTGAATTTAGCTCCCTCTACAGAGACAAAGAGAAAGAGAGAGAGAGATGCTTTAGAGAGGCCTGCCAACACTCATATATACAGCTTAGTACATACATAAATAAAAATACGCTGTTGAATATTAACCATGTAATCCGTCATGATCTGATAGAAGGCGACTGCTTACTGTAAGCTCAGCCCCATTAATAATTAAACCAAAATAAATCCAATGCCTACAGTAGCAGAAGGCCTTTTAGATAATCAGAATCCAAAATAATCAATACCTCTGCAACAGTCATGGGAGAACGGAGAGAGAGAGAGAGAGAGAGAGAGAGAGAGAGAGAGAGAGAGAGAGAGAGAGAGAGAGAGAGAGAGAGAGAGATGGCACATGCACAGGAACGCTGAATATTCACCAATATCCATCTTATGCAGTTGATCTGGTGAGCAGAAAGACTGAAATATGGGCAAGGACGGCGTAGAGGAGTCGGCACTAACAAAATCGATATGAGAAAAAGTGTTTTTGTACTTGTACCATCACAGTAACATGGTTTTTCAGACATTTTGGCATAATAGTTATACCATTTCTTTTTTTGAACATGCACCAAGGTATTTCTCTTCTTCTTCCTTGCCAAACCATGTACATGAATGCTTTAAATTAAAAAAAAACTGAAAATACATTATATTTACACATTGTTTTAAATGTTATATTCATCGAAATAATGGTATCATGGTTTAACACTAAAATATTAAGCAGCACAACTGTTTTCAACACTGATAATAATCATAAATGTTTCTTGAGCAGCAAATCATCATATCAGAATGATTTCTGAAGGGTCATGTGACACTGAAGACTGGAGGAATGATGATAAATTCAGCTTTGATCACAGGAATAAATTACAGTTTACAATATATTCACAGAGAAAACATTTATTCAAAATGGGATTATTATTACTGTTTTACGGTACTTTTTTACCACATAAATGCTTGGTGAGCAAAAGAAACTTAAATCTTCACAAAACACCAAACCTGTGAACTTATATGAAATATATAAACATGTCTCAGTCTCCACATGCTCTCACAGTCAAAGGTCTTTCTGTTCAAACTAAAACTAAAAAAAATGAGAGAGAGGGCTTTTCAATTACTGTACCAAATTTGTACATGACATAAAATTAAATTTACTACGTTTTAATTAATCTGTACTCTTACTTAAAGGCAATTTAGAAAATTATCTAATGGGAGAGGAAGAATTCCTGAGGACAAAAGCTGTAACGCAGCCCCAGATTTACGGCACGGCTTTCTGTGCCACTGCTTGGATGTTTTTCAAACCCTTCATCTTTCTTCACAAGAGTGATGGCGACGGTGAGGATCTGGATGGCCAGATTGTGTTTCCGGGACTCATAGTAAAGTGGATTATTTGACCTCCTGAGGCACATCATGACCGCATCTATTCCTTTAAGTTCTGCACATCTAGCAAGCCACTAAAGTAGAAACACCAATGATCAACGTGATCACCAATTATCTTTTTTTTACAGAATTCATTTACAGAGTGCAGTTAAGCCATAATTATTCAGGGCCAGGAAGAGTTTGGTGGCCTGTGATGGTTCATTTAACCTCTATTAGCTGTAAGCAGACTG
>CM040928.1:3802500-3962500 GCA_023029165.1 Gobiocypris rarus
CCTATCACAGGAGACATGCTGCATTTTTACTTTTTCAAAAACATCACTTAGTGTGATTTATAAGATGTTTTCCTCATGGGGACCAAAAAAATGTCCCCACAAGGACAAAAATTTGGATATTGCCATCTTTGTGGGGACATTTTGTCCCCATACCGTAGGGATTACCAGTCCACACACACACACACACACACACACACACACACACACACACACACACACACACACACACACACACACACACAGGCCACTGTGAGGGACAGCAGAAGGGCTAGTCTATGATTTAGATAAGTGCAGTTTCTTTTCATACGTTTTCTTATCTCCTCCGTTTGTGTGTAAGGCAGAAGATTTGTCCTTAGCTGTTTCAGATTAGTGCCGCTTCTCAGACGCCACATTCGAGAGGAGAGATCGATCAATGAATCAAATCAACACAATCAATACGGCCCATCGCTGGAGTCTAGTCTGGCCCCCGCATTAATACTGGCACCAACCCCACCCCCTCAAACCCCACGACACGGACAAAAACAACAGCACTTCTCTCTGCTTTTTCCTTTTTTCCTGTTTGGGAGAGATCCAGGATAGGGCCGTTTCTGGCGGGTGTCCATGGCAGAGATGGAAGATGAGCTGTTATCTGCCCTGACTTGGACAGGAAGGAGGAAAGTGGCCTGCTGGACGTGCTCAGAGCTGCCATGCACTTCAGCTCTCCTGGTATCATTTGTTTACCCATAGGAGAGCTAAATCACAAATGAGATCTTTTTAATATCTCAACTGCTTCTTCTAGAGAGCTGTGAGATAAAGTAGTGAACGGTAACCTCACCTCTAGTGGTTTGGCCGTCATCAGTAATGTCTCAAACTGTGCTCAGTGTGATCTCAATGCTCTTCAAATGATCAGAGCTCCTACACTCTTTCCATGGGGTTCCATGTAGATCCATAGGGTTCTTGACAGAATTTTAAAGAACTTCAAGGTTCTATTTATAAATGATTGCATAATACTTTCATGTCAAACACAACAGGTTATTTCAATATTTCAATTCAACTATGTTTATGAGCTGTTTAATTTTCGAAAGTTGAAAAGTTGAAGGTGCACGATAAATAAAGTTGTCTCCCAAAATAAATAATCGACTCTGAACCGCCTAAACAAGTCGTTTTTTGTTTTGTTCGAATCTCACTGTGTGATGGATCTACGTCACTAGAAATAATATTTGCATAATGTTATGTTGTACATTGTCTGCCCGTGAACAACTTGACCCGCACACAAACGTAATTTTATGGACGACAGCTCAAATCTCAGAGTTCAACCCGGGACTCTCAAAACGCTTGCTCTGGAAAGATGGGTCAGTACTCAGTTTATTTGGACCAAATGCTCATCAGAATCACAGCCTGTGCGTATGAATAATTATTGATGTATATAATTTCTACCAGGGGTAGTTTAGTGGTTCACATTAGGTAGGTTGTGTAACTCACATTATTACTGAATTACTTCTGCTCATCATCTGTGGGCCACTATTTCCTAAAACTGTCCATTAATGCAGATTGTCTGTCGTTATTACTACTTTGAGTAAAGATGGAGCAAGATTTGTTTTTTCCAAAAACTTTAATTTTACGTCAGTCCTCCACGTTAGCGCTCGGCTAACAGATGCGATTGATTCAGTTCCTGCATGTGATAATGGGCGTTTGTTTTCCGACGTAAGCGGTAGACCAATCACAACAGACTGGGCCGTCTGGCCAATCAGAGCAGAGCAGGCTTGCAGAAGGAGGGATTCAGAGAGACTGATTCATCTGTTGAATCATTTGAAAATCATTGAACAATGTAGTGATTTGCAATGTATATTATGATAAAATTAAAGTGTTTTTTTTTACCTTTGATGCATTTAAACCTGTTGTGGGAGACTTCAAAACAAATCAGGAGCCTTTAAAATAACATAATAGAGGAATTTTAAAACTCTCTTTGCAGCTCATTCAGTGCAGGGTGGTTCATAGGGCCCACTGGTCTAAGACCAGGCTAGCTCGCATTTACCCCTCTACTGACCCGGAGTGAGACAGCTGTCATTCTGGTTCAGCCACCTCACTTCATATGTTCTGGTCTTGCCCTGTCTTCCTTTTAAAGGCTTTTTTTTTCTTTGTCAGCCATTACCTCTGTGGATATTCCACTTTGTCCAATTACTGGTTTATTTGGGGTTCTCCTGCCTGGCCACTCTTTGCCTTCTCATTTCTCAGATTTAGTAGCCTTTTTAACTCTTTTGGCTAGGTTTAATTCTGCTCAATTGGAAGAGCCCTCACCCTCCATCTCACACTCGCTGGGTAAGAGGTGTTCTTTATTTCATGAAACTAGAGAAAATGAGGTAAATTAGGCGCTATTTTTGTCAAGCTCTGGCAACCCCTTCGTGAGCATGTCCAACCTCCCCAGCTTGATCCTGATCTGTGTTTGATTTTTAGACACACACAGACCAATCACCAGCTTAGATGATAATACTCACCCTGTACTACCTGTAGAATAAACTGTAGAATTGTGTTTACTGTGTGTAGGGTTGTATTGTATTGAATTGCACTAGTAAGTTGTTTGTTTGTTTGTTTTTGAGGGGGTGTATCTGTATATGTATACACCCCAGTGTATCTGTTTACTATTACACATTTTAATGTATTTTTGTCTCTCCCCATTTCTGTTATTTTATTTTTGTATGTTTTTGTAATGTATCTTATAATGTATAAACACTCATTTACTTCTAATTTGTTACACCAAAGGAATAGTGGTAGAAAAATCTGAGACATAGTTGAAACATAACCATAACTTCCATTATGTCTCCGAAGGTATCAAAAATCAGCCACTGTGCAATGAAATGTATTGATCGTGCAGTGCACAAGAGTCACACTTAACACAAGTCCAGTAAATCGTTTGTAATTAATGGTGACATCAGAAGATGTGCATCAGGAATCTGTCAATTAAACTAATGAATCACACTGTAAAATGTGATATTCCTTTCTAATCAGCACACAAAAATGAACATCACCGAGTTAAAATACTGTGTGAATTTAGCGGTCAACATCTCTGAATATCACATCTTGACACCTTTCTAAACCTGCCAGCAGAGGCTGGGAAATGATTCGGAATAATTAATCCCGAACCATCAGCCGGCTCTCCGTAGACAAACGTGGCAGCTCTTAAGACGAGCACGAGCGTTACAATGATCGGGAAGGTGTGACTCACGTCGTCAGGAATTAGTTGTCACGCTGCACTTCATTTAGGAGTTTTAGCACCTAGCACGCCGCAATCCGTCAACACCTTGTCTAAACCACACGTTCTGTTCGTAACCGCTTCATCTGTGTTCATCAAAACACAGTTAGGAGGAGACGGCACAGTGAGTTTCTGCTCAGCACACGTTTGGATAGCAGTGCTGTCGCTCTGGAATAAAACCCCTCAACCATCTATCAGAGGGTTTTAAACCAAACTCGCTCCTCAGCAGGGGACTGGAAATATTGACTCGTTAAGAGCCACTGTCGAGACCCCTGGTCATTTAAAGGATTGAAAAACGGTCCACCTACTGCTCATAGTCAGAGCTACATTATTTTTTTACAGGAGAGAGTCATTTCTGCAACAAACAGAACAGTAAAAGTTGCTTTAAAGGAGTAGTTCACTTTCCTGATCATTTACTCACCCCCACATCATCCAAGATGTCCATGTCTTTCTGTCTTCAGTCGAAAAGAAATTAAGATTTTTGAGGAAAACATTACAGGATTTTTCTCCATATAGTGGACTTCAATGAGGACCAACGGGTTGAAGGTCCAAATTTCAGTTTCAGTGCCGCTTCAAAGAGCTCGACACGATCCCAGCCGAGGAATAAGAGTCTGATCTAGCAAAACCATCAGCCATTTTCTAAAAAAAGATTAAAAATGATATACTTTTAACCACACAAATGTTCGCCTTGCGCTGCGCCACGTATTACGTAATCACATCTGAAAGGTCATGTGACGTAAGCGGAAGTACCACATTGGTAATAACTACAGCATAAAATCTCTTAAAAATTCAAAATATAAAAATATTATAAAAACTAAAATATAGTACAATCATTTAATTGAAAAAAAAAAAAATGTTGGTCATTTTCGATCGACACGTGAACAGAGGGTTAAAAATAAAGGTTCCAAAGGGTGTTGTGGCAGTGATGCCATAGAAGAGCCATTATTGCTTACTTACTCTGTGAATTTCACCTGGAAATAATGCACTCCTGTTGATCCAATTAAACAGCATCAGGAAAAAAAGAGTAAATCACACTGTATGTTGGCATGCTAAATAAAACGTTGTCTTGCGTACTGTCAACATGAGAAACAAATCCTCTAAATATGCAACATAACCAAACACACTAACACATCTTTCCCTTTACTCAAAAACACCAAATCACACTTAATCTCCTGATCCTAGAGCAATTAGAAATGCACTGTCCAGTTTAAGTTAATGCAACAAGATGATACACAAATCAGTCAAATAAAAAGTTTAAATCTAACCAGGATGTCACTGTCCTCCCTGTACCCCAGTGGCTTACTTAGAGTTGTCTCTGCACATTAAGGATGAAGTGTGTAATTTTTCTGGATGTTAAAATATGTTCTCCAATTCCAGCTTAACTGTAGAGATGAGCGAATGTAATTCCTAGGTTGATTCCACAAAAAACACACACACAAAAAAACCATGCAACCCTTTTAAAGCACTGACGGCAGAGAGGAAAAGGGTTCAAGAAACAATAATTACTTTTGCAATTTTGCCCAACAGTGCTAAAAATACAGACACTTTAAAATTGAGATAGGAAAACGTGTTCTACAAATTGTGAAAACAATTACAGTTCTTTAACAATAAAAAAAATGATGGCATCAACAAATATCAAAGCATTTAGCAAAGCAAACACTCAATTCAATTCAGAACTTTCTTTGTCCTTTTATCACTCAAACTAGTCGTTCTTTAACATTCGTTATTTAAAGTTGCTTCCAATTAGTGCAGTAAAACCGTTCTGTGCAAACGTGCGTCTAAATGAACGTCCAAATGAGTCCACATTATTAATCATCATCATAATGGCTCATTGTTCTTTTCACACTCCAGTCTGTGGTTACAATCAGACCAGCCATTATCTCAAACATCCGCCGACTTTGTGCTTGGGCATTTACTGGCATGAAATAAAAAAATTAAATAAAGCAACTGGCCTGGATGAACTCTTGCAGCTTTCACAGAATAAGTGATGGTTTCTGGTGTTTGTTTATTTATTCACACTGTGGTTTATTAAGCAACAGTCAAGAACGCAAAGACTATTGAAAAATTCACTGTGCGACTTTATATATATATATATATATATAAAAAGGGTGGGAAGTGTCTTGGTAAAATTTATTGTAGAGTAAATATAAGTGTGTTAAAAAGAGCGATATAAATGGGGGCCAGTGACTTGACAATCCATAACAAACGGCACCAAATCAGTCGAGCAGGAGTTTACCTCTGCAAAGTCTCGACGACACACACACAAAGAGAGAAACGCTGGCCCACTTTCCAGAAGAAATCGACGGAGATGGGGGTGAAAAATGGCAAGCAGCGGATAACACGGATAACCTGCCATTGTTTATTCTCTCTTAAGAAATGTCAATCTGTTTGTTTCTCAGGTGTGCTCCTTTTTCCTGTTGTTTGTGCTGTTTCTCTTCCTCCCGCGCCCCTCCCGCCGCTCCCCTGTTGATTGCAAGGGGAGATCAAAGCCGAGCTGCTGGAGGAACGTGAATATTTCAGGTGAGCGGAGCGGCTGTGTTTCACGCCACCTGTGTGACACCAAACCGGGTCCAACCCCTTGCAATTACCTGATCTCCGGAGGGCCCCCGAGAGCCCGGCGACACCAGCTAGAGCCACCTGTCAGAGCGAAAAACTCTTTTATTCCTACCCAATGCACGCACGTGTGCGACAGAAAGAGATATTCCTCATCCGAGACTAAAATAAATGTATCTAGAGCGCTGAGATTGGGAATATGGCCCACGTCAGCGAGGTACAGTTAAAACCAGGATGAAAAGGGAACTTGCGAGGTTGCAGAACTTTGGGAACGTCGGAAGAACACGAGAATCTTCAGAGGAACACGTCCAAACTTATTGCACATGAAGAAGTAGTTTAAAAAGGCCACAGCCCTACAAAAATCTTGTTTATGTATTTTCAAAACATCAAGCAACACAAAAGCTGTTCCAAAACCTAACGCGCTGCCTATCTAGTAGGGGTGGACAGTTCAAATTTGATTTTATCACGGTTTGAGGGTCAATGTTTTAGTCCAGTTTGGTGTGCGTTATGTTCAGGGAAAAAGGGACTACTGTCAAAAAACTAAACAAACAAACAAATAATCAAACTACAAGCAACGGCACAAACAAATAGAGCAAAAATAGCTAATAAAATAAACCTTTTCTAGGTTTTTCAGGAAGGTATAATCTTAGTTTTCATTGAATCAAGTGTAAAATAACACTGCATATAATCTTAACTGTATATATTATACAAATATTAATTATAAGCTAATCGGTCAAGAGCAGTGAGTGATTTCCTTGTCTTTTGTTGTTTGATTAACATTAAAAACGCAGACAGTAGGAATATATTAGGCTGCTGTCACTTTAAGACATAATGCACAGATCCAAAATACTGATATATATGTCTTTCTCGGCTGTTTACATTCGCATAAGACATGACCTACTATGCATATTGACATCATTTTTGTATGAATTTGTCCGTTCAAGCACAAGACTTGAAAGAGAACTCAATATTTGCACACTGTCTAAACTAAACACATTTAAAGGGGTAGTTCACCCAAAAATGAAAATGATCTCATGATTTACTCTCCCTCAAGTCATCCTAGGTGTGTATGACATTCTTCTTTCAGACGAACACAATGAGAGCTATATTAAAAATGTCCTGGCTAATCCAAGCTTTATAATGGGAGTGAATTGTTGCCTGGTTTATGAAGTCAATAAAAGTGCATCTGTATAACAGCTCCAGACGGCTCCGGGGGGGGGTTAATAAAGGCCTTCTGAAGCGAAGTGGCATGCTTGTGCAAGAAAAATATCCATATTTAAAACTTTATAGACTAAAATAACTAGCTTTCCTCTGCGCTTCAGCGTTTGTCAATACGCATGCATCAAGAGTTCAAGGGTCAAGGGTCGTAAATCGATGCGTACGGAAATCCACCGTAAGTTAGTCATATTTTTTTTTAACAAACCATATTATAGATGCGGATTCTCCTGATGCTTAACAGATAGGCAACAGAATAATCTAAGATATCTAACCCTAAGGCCACACTCCGTATATTGCTCTCAGGCAAGACAATCCCCAAATACACTGAAACATTAAAATAACTTTTTTCGATCACAATAAATTCTGGAATAATTGTATACATTTTGAAAAAATATTATTAATATTTATATTTACTAAATTAATCTAAATTTGTATTGAGTGTATGCACTGACTTCACTTTCCCACCACACTGTATGATTTTGGCCGTGATTTGGCCGTCTGAGACAAATGCTGAGAATCCTAAAAGATTCTTTTGATCCTAGGCTAAAAATCTGACGTCTTTGATCAAATTTGATCTCAGATGAGATTCTGGCAGTGTCAGAAGTTTTGAGGCACAGTGGCTTCTCCTACGACAACTCCGTCAAATCAAAAACCAATAGGAGCGCAGAACCTGATGACGCAACAACAAACCACAACTTGCTCCACACACATCTTTTCAAGAGAAGCCGTGATCAAAACACAATTTCAATCCCGCATGTACACAA
This sequence comes from Gobiocypris rarus, assembly GCA_023029165.1. Lineage (NCBI taxonomy): Eukaryota > Metazoa > Chordata > Actinopteri > Cypriniformes > Gobionidae > Gobiocypris > Gobiocypris rarus. The sequence continues at coordinate 3,810,265 of CM040928.1, forward strand.
ATACAACTCACAGTTGACCAGCGTATCACGGACTGATGATGTAAAACGCTGGATGAGTTTTCTTGCATCCGTTTTTAACAAAAAGTGAAGCCAAAAAGTTCTGTTCGCCCCCACGTGGCTGGATCCAGTATAGCTCATAAACCCCGCCACCTCCATGTAATCCAATGGGATGTGAGACAAACTAAACAATCAAATTACACTTCAAATCAATTTTTCCCAAAGATGGTTTCTGTTATTTTAGGTAGTTCACGTTTATGTAATTTCAAGTGTTCATTTTTTTTTATTAAATTTGGTTTTAGTTAGTTATATGATGCTATAACATGGGTGTGTGACATCATGATTGAGCTTCAATTTTAATTTCTAAATTTTCATAACTTTATTTCACACCAACATAATCAGTTGTTCTGCAGTAAATTGTACTAACTGATTCTGCAGGAGTGTGGGCGGGGCCTTGATACCGCAGCTCCAAGATGTGAGTGCCATATTTGGGACATTGGCGGCAATTTCTACAATGAGAGATAGTAAAGGTGTGTTGTTCATCTTTTTTCTTTTTTTTAGCAGTCTATGGTTTTTAACGGGTCTTGACTGCCGAAGGGTCTGACATTAATGACATTAGAGATCCGGACTGAGAGTCAACAGACAAACTAATGTCAAACATGCTAATGTAAGATGCTATTAGAATCAATTAGTTCAACTATTTGTATAGAGTGTACAAGTTGCCAAATCAGTCCCATATGAAGTTGTATTTCGGTTAGGATGCTGCCTTAAAAGGCTGCCTGTGTAGGTAGTAGACCACAAGGGAGCTCACTAGGTTTTGTAAACGAGCAAAGATTGTTCACGCAAAGAGCTGCCAAATGTCCTAGCCTGGATATAACGCAGGATAAGCTTGTGTGTGTGTGCGCACGCATGTGTGTGTGTGTGTGTGTGTGTGTAAAAGCATTTCAATGCTTGAGCAGTCATCTCTTTTCCCACAGCCAATAAAAACTCCTCCTCAGAGTCCACACCAATCTGAGCAGCACTATTCAACAGCCGCCCATGGCAGGAGCTCAGGGAGTTTGGAAAGAGAGGGATTGTGTGTGTGCGGTTGTATGATGAGCAAAAGGTGTAGGGGGAACGACGGCGAACCGTTTCCGTTTCTCTCTGAACGGCAGCAAAGCCCTTGCAGCAAATTCAGTACATTCCTCTGTGTCAGAGCGGCCGACACACATTAGCCGTTTACATGGGAGGAAACACAATCTATTTGATGCTACACTGCCCACATGTCTAAAGCCTTCCCTTCAAACACCAGCGCTTCACACATTTTGACTCATCTCATATTCTGAGCAGGTACGCCTGGAAACGCACTCCATTCGGAAATCACTGTTTAAAGTCAAAGCAGAGTAAACAGGGTACATTTGTTTAGATTTACTATGGGACGTCCATTTTTGTAGGTTCCTGTAATTTATGCATGCAAATATCAGGCAAGCTGTGACTTTTTGTGTGTTATACACACACATACACACACACACATAAATATAAACTCAATTTACATCAAATTCTAATATATATATATATGTTTTTCTTCTCTTTAACATGAGCCATCGATAGAGAAGCGGAGATGAATGTGACAGCTGTGGATCGTAGAGGCGTCTGGTCAGTGAGCTCTAGGTAAATGTCACTTCACTCATTACCACACAAACACAACACGGCCAACTGCTTCATGATAGATGAGTGACCCAACAAGAGATAGAAGACAATCCCACTCCATCACTACATGCCGTCAATCCAACAAACGTCAACGTATCGAGCGGGAATCTCGAGCCCTTTTGATCGGCCAATTACTGATGAACCTGCATTGAATATTCTGTAGCGCCTTGAAACAACTGAAAACTGAGCACGACAAAGGCTACATGTTGTAAATGGCATACAACTTGTACTATGTCAGCAGTATACAGCATGCATATTATGCACAGAAGACCTAATGCGTGTGCACAATACAACATATTGCACAAAACTGTTTCTCATAATGCAATGCGCTTGCCTTTATCTTTGCATTTCCAATGTGACAAATCAACTGTTAGACATTCATTTATTAATTCATTATGCAATTAGAAATGCCATCCAATTATCATCTATCAATGTGGTTATTTTGCATTTGCAGTTTGCAGCACACTATTTGACAAGATTCCGCACATTGCTGTCCAAAATACATCTGGTAGTCAGTGTATAGCATCATTACAATTCTATTGTCTATATAGCTGTCTTTTTTATGGTTTAAGTTGACTATAATAAGCTTGCTGGCAGTACACAATATACACTATATTGCCAAAAGTTTTCGGACACCTGACTTTACATGCACATGAACTAATGACACCACATTCTTAATCCGTAGGGTTTAATATGGAGTTGGCCCACCCTCTGCATCTTTAACAGCTTCATCTCTTCTGTGAAGGCTTTCCACAAGGTTTAGGAGTGTGTTTATGGGAATTTTTTGACCATTCTTCTAGAAGCGCATTAGTGAGGTCAGGCACTGATGTTGGACGAGAAGGCCTGGCTCACAGTCTCCGCTCTAATTCATCCCAAAGGTGTTCTATCGGGTTGAGGTCAGGACTCTGTGCAGGCCAGTCAAGTTCCTCCACACCAAACTCGCTCATCCATGTCTTTATGGACTGACGCTTTGTGCACTGGTGCGCAGTCATGTTGGAACAGGAAGGGGCCATCCCCAAACTGTTCCCACAAAGTTGGATGCAAGAAATTGTCCATAATATATCGGTATGCTAAAGCATTAAGAGTTCCTTTCACTGGAACAGAGGGGCCAAGCTCAACCCCTGAAAAACAATCCCACACCATAATCCCCCCTCCACCAAACTTTACACTTGGCACAATGCAGTCAGGCAAGTACTGTTCTCCTGGCAACCGCCAAACCCAGACTCGTCCATCAGATTGCCAGTCAGAGAAGTGTGATTGGTCACTCAGAAAACACGTCTCACTGCTCTAGAGTCCAGTGGCGGCGTGCTTTACACCACTGCATCCCACGCCTTGCATTGAACTTGGTGTTGTAAAGCTAGGATGAGCTGCTCGGTCATGGAAACCCATTCCATGAAGCTCTCTACGCACTGTTCTTGAGCTAATCTGAAGGCCACACGAAGTTTGAAGTTTGCGCCTCAGCATGCACTGACCCCGCTCTGTGATTTTACACTACATGGCTGAGTTGCTGTTGTTCCCAATTGCTTCCACTTTGTTATAATACCACTATCAGTTGACTGTGGAATATTTAGTAGTGCACTGTAAAAAATTTCAGGTCTCCAATTAAAATTTTCTAGTGACTGGTCACATCAAAACATTTTAGTTGGCCAAATTGAATTTCTGTGAATTAAATTGTATAAATTCACAGAAATTCGGCCAACTGAAGTTTTTTGATGTGACCAGTCACTAGAAAATTTTAAATTAACCTATCATGATACCACGCTTGAGTTCACTGAGCTCCTGAGAGCGACCCATTCTTTCACAAAAGTTTGTAGAAGCGTCTGCATGCCTAGTGCTTGATTTATACACCTGTGGCCATGAAGTGATTGAACACATGAATTCAATGATTTGGAGGAGTGTCCCAATAATTTTGGCAATATAGTGTATATTGTGCACGTATAAACAACAGACAAATAATTCTTCTCTTTTCGTTCTGAGTACACTTCTAAAAGATGCATGGCAACAATGCATGCTATTAAACATGCAACACACAGTAGCATACTACTTTTCATTTCCTGTTGTCCTACAAACATCATCTGGCAGTACACAATATATCCTGCACTCTGCAGTGTGCCAAAATCAGCTCTTTTTGTTGCAAGTACACTTTTAAAAAGCAACAAAAATGTAGCGTGCTATTAAACATGCAACAAAATGTGGTCATGTAACAATAATAAAGCATTCTACTTTCCACAATCATTTTGCATCCTGTTGCACTACATACATTTTTTTTTTTTACAAAAAGCTGGAAGTACACAATATATACTGCACTGTGCAGTGTGCTAGTGTACTGAATGCTGCTCTTTTCGTTCCAAGTGCACAATGTAACATGCTACTCATTGAAAGGCTTATCATTGCCTCCTGCAGACTTTCTGGAGTATTTTATAATACACTGTGTAGTTTGTAGCATGCCAAACCAATTCCACTCTTTCCATTTCAAATACACTTCTGCCAGATCAGCGTAGTGTCCACACTGGACACTAGTCATGTTATCATCAACGTCCAGCTAATTTCACACAGCATGTGACCTTTAACATGAGACTGATAGCTTCTGATTGTCCTTGTCTGCTGACATTACACTACAATTATTAACAAATTCCGAGTGTATTACATTCAGGGGTATTAATAATGATTTCTATTCATACTACAAACAAAGAGAGGCTGCGTTCTAGTCGCTCTCTCTCTGTAGAGACTCGTATTTAACCATGTGTTTCACTCATCTGTGAATTCAAAAGGTGCATCGTGACATGAGCTGCTGCGGTCCAGCAGTTCCCATCTGTACTGGGCCGTCTCAGAGGAAAGCCGCCAAACACACGGCACACGTCATGACGACAGAGGAGCCGCCTACGCTCGGGCCAGCCATGCGTTTCCCTCCTGGGCTTACGGGAATATTCTGGATGGTGAAGCAGAGAGGAGGCAGACTTCCCTTGTGTTTGGGGGAGGGCGTCGTTCGTTTACCTTAGTGCACATGTGGAGAAGAATCCCGGAGAGGAGATCTGTGAAGTGTGAACGCACCCTCTTGTCGTCAATCCTCCAGATAGCAGAGTCTATCATTAGAGCACTTACACACACAGATGGAGGCTCTGGGCTGAACGGGATCGCAGGAACTCGGGTGCTGGGCGGTATACCGAATACTCAATGTATATTTGCAATGATTTTTCTACCAATATACAACATTCAGCACCATTGTGAATATTTATTATTCTTATTTTGACCATTAAGTTCCCTAAAAATGTTTCCTAGAACTGTTTTGGATGCACTTTATTTTACAGTCCTGTTCCCCATGTTATGCACTTATTACAGTAATTACAATAACTGTTATTACCCTGAACCCATGTAGTTGCTTTATATTACCCATCTTAGGTAAGTACACTGTAAGTACATGCAAGTCCACATACTGTAAAATAAAGTGCAACCACAGATTTATATAAAGTTTATAAACGTTTTTTAAAGGAAAAAAAAAAGAAATTATGATAATGATGAATAATAATTAAACAATAAAGATGATACATTTAAAAATATAACAATACAAATAATACAAAAATGATTTATTAAAAATATAAAAATATTGATCAATAATAAATGATACAGATAATGATAGATAAAAAATGTTTTCAGATTATGATAAATAAAAAAGTATTGAAAAAATTAATTATGAACATACTGATAAAAAAATCATAAATAATGAAAAATTATAAAGATAATGACAAAAATAATGATAAAAATGCCAAATAATAAAAACGATATCATAAAATTTTAAAGCAATGATAAAAATACAAAAACTATAAATATATATATATATATATATATATATATATATATATATATATATATATATATATATATATATATATATATATAAATTATAAAGATAAAGCTAATGATAGATAAAATTACAATAAATAATTTAAAAAGAACAATACATTTTGATTAGATTAAATGATAAAGGTTATGATAAACGAAAAATGATTTACAAAATTAAATGACAAATATACTGATAAAAATGAAAATGAAAAAAATGACCAAAAATAATGATAACAATAATAAATAATAAAAACATAGTGTGATAAATAAAAATAAAACATAAAAAAGTGAATAAATAAAAAAAATTAGAAAGATAATGATTAAGGATATCTTTTAGATAAACTGCCCTGCCCTGATCCAAACACACTCACATATACATATACATATATACATACATATACATATATATATATATATATATATATATATATATATATATAGAGAGAGAGAGAGAGAGAGAGAGAGAGAGAGAGGATTCTCTGTATAGTCTCATGCATATTCCACTGGTTGTTGCGTCCAGCATACACAACCTCAATCTCCTGCAACACAAGCCGTCAGCCACTTTTAGTACAGACACAGTAAGAGGAACGAACACTGCCTTCCCATAAGTCTCAGTGATCCAGGCCACCAGGATCTACATTAGGGATTTGTCCCTCTTATAATACATCAGGAGTGACAGCACCACAGCGAGCGATAGCGAGGGGACAGCTGCTAAAAAAAGAACTAAAGTTCAAACTAAATCTGGAGGCTTTTAGCTGCGTTATCTGAGCCTTTCCTCAGATACCACAAGTTAATTGATCTGAAACGTCTCGAGAGTCTCAAACGTCTCCTTCGGCCGCGAACTTTTTTCACTTCATGCAAATCTATTAAGCCCCTATGTAATCAAAGACGCTTGAGGAACGTTCTTCAAACCGTCATATTCCAGTGGCATCAATCGATGCGCTCCGATCCCCTTCTGGAACTTTCCTAAACCACGCTTCCACAGCTGAGAGAAACTGCAGCCGGATACTGTAAACAGGCCACAAAGAAATTATGCTATGCTGCAATCCATTATTCATTTATGATACATTTTTCATTTAGCACTAGAGAGGGGGCTATACGCAATGATGAATGCATTGCCCAGGATGCAATTTGTATGTAAAATAACAGAAGATTAAAGAATATGTTTTAAGCGTAGATGTAGTTCAGTGCCATTTAAAGGAGGAGGGGGGGGGGTGAAAACCTTCATTGGGATAAAGAGCCTGTGGCGGTGCATTCGAAAAATCACTTAGTGCTACTTGGAGAGACTAAGTAATGAAACACAATGAGGAGGAGGCGTTCCAGGACACAGCATCGCTCTGCATCTCCATCATCGGTTGAATGAGATGACGTCTGTAACCAAGAGAGAGGATTTTCATTGATATGTCGTTTGATGGGCCGTTTTGAGAGTCCATAAAACAAATAATATGATTTCCACACACACTCCATTCAGTGAACACTGTTGCCGCTCAATGCCTGTGTGAGATAGAGGAGAAAACGAGTGAAATGAGACTACGTCAAATCCGGATGCATTCGAAAACGCAACACTTTGGCCTTTCGTCCACACTGAGATGGTGTTTTTGTTCAGCAAACAATAAAAACATAGTGTAAAAAAACAGCCAAATTCTTACAGTAATGTACTGTTTTACATTAAAACAGTAATGGGCCGTAGAACACAAAGCATTCTGGGCAAAATTTTTCAGGGTAAGCAGCTGCTGTGAAATTACAACACGTTTTCAACAGTAATCTACTGTATTTACGTATTACGGTTTTGTACTGTACTACGCAATGCATTGTGGGATAGTGCATTTTTAAGCAATAGCATAAAGGCGCTGAATGAGTGTTTCACAGGAGTTTGAAACATTATTTTAAAACTGGAGGTTTTGGTCGGAGTGTGATTTAAGCCGGAATAGCGCTTAAGAATGGAGTGATTATAAACGCATTAAACAGAGACCCTGTAAAATCCTGTTGATTCACTGTAATGCCTAACTTATTCCCAGGCTTTCAGACTGGGCATTTCCTGATGGCACTCAGTTTGGCTGTAGTGCATAAGCAAAATAACTGGTCAAATTTGTCCTTAACCCTCTGGGGTTCTTCACGTGTCGGTCAAAAATGACAGATTTTTTTTCCTTTCTTTTTTCTTTCAATTAAATTAATGTACTATATTTTAGTTCGATAATGTTTTTTATTTAATATTTTGTCTATTTTTAGGGGATTTTATGGTACTACATTATATTTATGCTGTAGTTATAATCCATTTATTCACTTTTTGAACAGGAACTTAAGTTTGGTCTCTTTTTATCCAGGTTTAAGTGTGCTCTAAAGCAAAGGCGTGTTGACGTGTTGTAAAAAAGTGTTAAAAATGCCTAGTGTTAAAAATTTTACATTTATTGCTATGAAAACTGCAGAAAACCCTATTTTAAATTTTTATATGAAATACATATATTTTCAACATTTTAAAGTTGTGTTCCAAATTTGAGTTTGATATCTCAAAATAAAAAGGGCTTTCAGTAAGATTTAGTTTGTGCGCAGTACCAAAGGTTTCCACTAGACGAAATATGTCTCCCATTCGTTTCCAATGTGCTCATTTTTGACCGTGACGGGCACAAGTGTGACTATTTTTTCAGGATCATTTAACCTTTTCAAATCATCAAATTCAAATAATTTTTGTGTGTTCATAAAGCAAGTGCCAAAACCTTTACCAAGTTTCGTAATATTCAGATGAAGTAAACAATCTAAAAAATATACATTCAGTCAAAAATGACCAAACCGCACTAGAGGGTTAAACCTTTTTGATTATTAAACTCTTTAAAGCAACTTCATTTTATTGTATAAGCTATACAACAGAGTTTGAGTTTGTACTCTTTGTACGTTTTCTTCCGAATGCTCACGTTGCTTTTACTATATTTTTGTCACATTTTGTGTTTTCTTGCTTATAAATAAATGTTCACGTTTGTATTACTTTTGCCTGTGTTTTTGGGGTTCCCTTTTTGACCTAGAGCTTTCCAAAATGACTCAAATTGGGTTGTTTTTACCTCACTGTTTTTTAGAGTGTACAGTAAATTGAAATAATACTGAAGTACGCAATGCACAGAAATGTACTGCATTTTTATTTTTATTTTTTTACAGTAAATGGCTGTAAAGTAATTTCACACTTTTTTTGAAAATAGGCTCATTTTCCAACTCACCTAGAGTTAAACAGTTGAGTTTTACCGTTTTCAAATCCATTCAGCCGATCTCCGGATCTGGCGGTAGCACTTTTAGCATAGCTTAGCATAGATCATTGAATCTGATTAGACCGTTAGCATCCCACTCAAAAATGACCAAAGACTTTAGATATTTTTCCTATTTAAAAATTTATTCTGCTGTAGTTACATTGTGTACTAAGACCGACGGAAAATGAAAAGTTGTGATTTTCTAGGCCGATATGGCTAGGAACTATACTCTCATTCCTGCGTAATAATCCAGGGACTTTGCTGCTGTACCATGTGTGCAGAGGCGCAATATTACACAGCACCTGAAAATAGGCTAACATAACCAATGTCACAAACTGCTTGCACAGAGAGCATGCTGGGGACTATTTTCAGGCGCTGCGTAATATCACTGCGGAATGAGAGTATAGTTTCTAGCCATATCAGCCTAGAAAATCTCTGCCGGTCTTACACGATGTAACAGAAGAGTCAAGTTTTAAATAGGAAAAATATTGAAAGTCATTTTTGAGCGAGATTGCGAGAGTGTTCCTTTAAAACTGTAGAATTACAGTAGATTGCTGGCGACTCTGCTGCCAGTATTTTACCATTATTTTAGTTTTTACAGTGTGAGCTTTTTGAAAATGCTCCCCCAAGTATATACATTTCCAAAATGACGCTTTTACAGCTGAGAGAAACTGCAGCCGGACACTGTAAACAGACCAAATTATGCAATGGCAGCGTTTTTTTTCCTGCAAAAACAGCTTTTTGAAGATGCTCTCCCAAGTAGATGGGTTGTAGTGTGGACTGTGAAACGAACATTGATGCATGAAGATGCTGTTACTTGGTACAATCTTTATATTACAGTCCTGCAAAGATTTCTGAAACTTTACTTGCAATAGCTGACTTGATGGTAATTGTGTTTTAGTGGCGATTGTGTGAGTAAGTGGTGAGATATTTTGCTAAGAAAATGATCATGCCAGAAGAATAGCATAAGAACTTTATTATGCGTAGTTTCTCTGAATCATCTCAGTGAGCTTTTATTACATTTTATGCATGTGCATGATGATTTTAGCGTTTTCCTATATTTCAGTGTGGACGAGAGAAGACAATGTGAAGAAAAATATAGCAGAAGAGAGTGAGAATGAGATTTAACTCGTGCAACAGCGCCTTCTTTCAAAGTGTGCAGGTTCACGTGTGTCCTGCTGAAGGTGAAGGAATCATAAGCCCCTCCAGATGGGATCTGCTGGGAGATTCTCTGTGTATTCCCTATGTCAGATTCTGACCCATTAGCCCAGTGTCCCTGATGGCAGAGATCTCTGTGCCCGGGAGGAGGAGGTGGGAAAGGGGAGGTGACAAAATCTATTTGGGTCAGCAACATCGATCTCAACTCCCGCTGCTCTAGAGGTCGGGAATTTCAGTGCAGAGAGAAGAACGCAGCTGTTTATCGGCCATTTCAGACTGTAAACTCACACTCTACTCACCCACCGTCACACAACATGACAAGAGAAATCAAAACAACAAGCTCTGATCTGATTGGTTAGCTGGGAAACTGATCAGGGAAGTCATGAAAGTTATGCACCATGCACTTCTGAGTTATTAAAACATGGTTGAACTATGGCACTTTTTGTTTGTAAGTGAAACCCTGCACAAACTAAAAAAGAAGATGCTATGCATTTTGGGCATCTACATATATTTCTCTCTTCTGGCCATCATGATCAACCTTTCAAAAAAAATTGTATCCATCCATTCATCCATCAATCTATCGTCTAGGATTTTTTTTATGTCAAGACTTACAAAGATGAATAAGTCATATGGATTTATTTTCTGAATATCAATTCATTTTAATTCTACTTCCTCGGATTATAATTCAAACTGCAATTCTGTATCCTGTTTACAACCGCAATTCCAGTTCTGATAGCAGCAAAACCTTGGCATCAACGGAGGTAACAGGTGAAAGTTTGCGGTCTAAGGAAACTCGTTTTGTACTCACACAGAATCTAGTGTGCGAGCAGGTGTGTGAGCTGTAATGAAGAGTGACTGTTCGACATGCCAAGGGTGAAAAGAAAGCTGTTTGTGCAGGTCAGATGAAAGTGTCGAGGAGGAGGAGAGGCCTCGGGTGAAGGGCGGCCTCTCCAAACGCCTGTCAGACCCTCTCAGACCGGCCGCCACGGGCAGCAAATGGGCCTGATCCGCACATATCGTGCGCGAGCGCATCGCCTGTCTTCGCTGAGAGGAACAGGAGAGAAGCTGAGAAGACAGACAGACGGGGAAGGGGAGGGAATTAGATCCATGTTTTGTAGCCTTCATTGCGTCTCCGACAGGCATGTTCCGGCTCAGAGACGCTGGCTAATCCTCACCTCTCACGCTCACTGCAAAACGACATCTCGCTTCAGTTTCAAACACCGTATCTCACCGCAAACGCACACACCCCTCAATGGACCTCCCATAGCTCATTTAACATCAAACTTCCAGCACAACATTCCCGGGAGCGGAAAACACAAAAGCCCTTTTTTGATCAGTTAGAAGGGCCTTTTTCTTAGTGCTGCAGATCCGTCTGCTTTTTAACACTTACAACTTATCTTGAGGGTTTTTACAAATATATATAGTTCAAAAATGTGGGATCGGTAAGATTTTTTGTCTTTTTTATTCAGCAAGAATGCATTAAATTGATCAAATCATATTAGAATGATTTCTAAAGAATCATGTGACACTGAAGACTGGAGTAATGATGCTGAACATTCAGCTTTGATCACAGGAATACATTACACTTTAAAGTATTTAACATAAAAATCTGTGTTAAAAATATTTGTCTTCAAAGTACAATTATTGGATGGACGGACAGACACTTTTAACCCTAATTTGGGTCAAATATGGGCAAAATGAACTGTTTGAAAATTGAATTGAAAAATGTAACCCAACGGCTGGGTTTGACCATATTTGGCCCAAATTTGGGTTAAAACAACCCAGCATTTTTTAGTGTAGCTGTTGTTGTCTGTTAAGCTGTGGTGAAGTCATGCAGGATCCAGATTTTTGTTTTCAGATTCTGATAACATGGTATGTTTTATAATCTTTAGTTTTATTATTTTATTATTAAGAAATTTAATATGAAGACATGAGATGTTACCAGTTGTGCACAGGGAATAAGATGAAGCCAAGAGTTTGTGATTAAACACATGGTTACTTGACCAGACTTCCAACTCTTAACCTGTTATACGTGCACTGCGTCTTTACTGTATCACACTACAGTGAGAGAAGACGATGAAGAAGCTGCCAAGGCCAGAGAAGAGCTGCTTTCAGGAGCAGCTGGCAAAGCACAGACGCTCACGCAGAAGACCTCCGACTGGCAGACACTCAACACAACACTCTAGCCTGAGCAAGAGAGAGAGAAACACACACACACACACACACACACACACACACACACACACACACACACACACACACACACACACACACACACACACACACACACACACACACTTCCAGGCCTGAGCACACCATTGTGGCTTTCATCTTCTCAATGAATGAAGCAGCTTGAAGTGTTTCAAAGGCAGACACATTCACCTGCTCGTGTTCAAGTAGCTCGGGCCCAGAAACTAAGAGCGAATGAAAAACATGAAGACTAAACAGTCTTGACCCACTGTGATAAACCAGAGAACTTGACAGCATCACGGCAGATGAATTATTTCTAAAAAACTGTAAATGATTCCAGGGTTTATATGGGAATTCCTGTAAAATTACAAATATATTCATAAATAGAATTGTGGTTGTAAACAGATAGATATATAGATAGATAGACGGACAGACAGACAGACAAATAGATGATGGATGGATGGATGGATGGATGGATGGATGGATGGATGGATGGATGGATGGATGGATGGATGGATGGATCAATCAATCAATTTTTATTTATATAGCGCCTTACAGCAGCCAAAAGGTGCACAAGGCGCTTTCCAAAACAAGCATCAAACGACAACATAAAAACAAGTCCAACCAATCAAGACCAGCACTAAGATGGATGGATGGATGGATGGATGGATGGATGGATGGATGGATGGATGGATGGATGGATGGATGGATGGATGGATGGATGGATGGATGGATGGATGGATGGATGGATGGATGGATGGATGGATGGATGGATGGATGGATGGATGGATGGATGGATGGATGGATGGATGGATGGATGGACAGATAATGGAAGTACAGACAGACAGACAGACAGACAGACAGACAGACAGACAGACAGACAGACAGACAGACAGACAGACAGATAGATAGATAGATAGATAGATAGATAGATAGATAGATAGATAGATAGATAGATAGATAGATAGATAGATAGATAGATAGATAGATAGATAGATAGATAGATAGATAGATAGATAGATAGATAGATAGATAGATAGATAGATAGATAGATAGATAGATAAATAGATGATGATGATAGATGGATGGATGGATGGATGGATGGATGGATGGATGGATGGATGGATGGATGGATGGATGGATGGATGGATGGATGGATGGATGGATGGATGGATGGATGGATGGATGGATGGATGGATGGATAGACAGATAATGGAAGGATAGATAGATAGATAGATAGATAGATAGATAGATAGATAGATAGATAGATAGATAGATAGATAGATAGATAGACAAATAGATGATGATGATAGATGGATGGATGGATGGATGGATGGATGGATGGATGGATGGATGGATGGATGGATGGATGGATGGATGGATGGATGGATGGATGGATGGATGGATGGATGGATGGATGGATAGACAGATAATGGAAGGATAGATAGATAGATAGATAGATAGATAGATAGATAGATAGATAGATAGATAGATAGATAGATAGATAGATAGATAGATAGATAGATAGATAGGACAGACAGACAGACAGACAGACAGACAGACAGACAGACAGACAGACAGATAGATAGATAGATAGATAGATAGATAGATAGATAGATAGATAGATAGATAGATAGATAGATAGATAGATAGATAGATAGATAGATAGATAGATAGATAGATAGATAGGACAGACAGACAGACAGACAGACAGACAGACAGACAGACAGATAGATAGATAGATAGATAGATAGATAGATAGATAGATAGATAGATAGACAGACAGACAGACAGAGAGACAGACAGACAGAGAGACAGACAGACAGATGATGGATAGATGATGGATAGATGATGGATGTATAGACAGATAATGGAAGGACAGACAGATAGACAGACAGACAGATATATAGATAGATAGATAGAGATGTTGCTGGTATTTATATGAGAAACCAAAAGAGATGCAACCGCTAATGACAATTAACACGGCAATAAGTTTTCCCTCCATCACAGAGGACAGTAAAACGCTCCTCTCGGTTCTCCGTGGACTAAACGCACAGCAGGGAAACTACAGGTGATAAAAGCGAATCAAAGTATTCCAGTAAAAGCGGCAACGCAATGGCGTAGAGCGAGCCAGCCGAGATTTATCCCTTCACGGCCTTTTGACACTAAATTAAACTGTTGAGTCCATTCCCTGTGCCAGCTAGTTATCTTTCTGGGCTAATTTAACACTATAATTTACGTTCCATATAAAATACGTCCCGATATGGCGCTGTCGAGGCAGTACATCATTCTCGCCAAGCGCTCTGGTTTGGCGAAAAGGACGGAATTAGATCATATTCATGATGCAATTAAACACTTCAGTGGGAATCAATGTAAAACTGATGAGCCCTGAAAACAATGCATATGGCAGGGAACATTAGAACGCATTACCTTCCGCTGGAAACCCTCGGCAGATGCAATTTAAACCCCTCCAACACTCTCGGCTGCCGTCGCCGCAGCCTCATAACGCGCAGCCATAATAAATGAATTTTTCACAAAATTATTCAACTACTAAATTGCCCATGGTAACTGAATATCAGATGAAAGTGATGTGAATTATTAAGAAGAGATACTGTTTGTTCTTACCCAGAGTATAATAATCGCACAAATGAGGGGAGAGAGAGAGAGAGAGAGAGAGAGAGAGAGAGAGAGAGAGAGGTGTGTACAAGCAGAGTTGTTCATAATAAACACTGGTTCTGTCGAGCCGTAAAGGAAGTTGGTCTGTGACTGTGGTCACCTGCTGTGATGATGGCATTGACCATTTCCCAGTGGGCTGAAGTGCAGGATTGTGGGCGGTCTTGTTTAACTACAGCAAATTATCAAGCGGTTTTGGACTTCTTTTGTAGGCCCAATGCTAAAATGCAATTGTAATATCGAATGTAACATGAACAAAAGTACAGTGGCAGCACCTTCGTATCGGATGGTAATATGACACTCATTATTGACCAGATACTATCTATGAAGCAGAGTGGAGATCATAAAAACTAACATCGACATGAAACACAATTTCATTCTAAATGCATGTCATTGATCTTATTGTGAATGCATGTTTTATTTAATGCATACATTTTATTGTTTGATCTTGTCATTTAAAAAACAACATACATAAGCAGGACCCAAATCATTTAATTAGCTGAAGTCCCGCCCCTTTTAGTGTACATTCATCTGCCTCCACTTCTGAGTGCCACGCCCACATCAAAACATCCAATCGGCAACCCATGCATAGAACCAAGTCCCCGCCCTATATTTTTTTTGCTGCCGAATATCACTCAAGGCCATAGACTGTATAAAAATAGGGACGTAGTGTCCGTGACGTCACCCATAGGATTCTGAAGAGCCGTTTTTAAGTGTAAAGTAGAGTCGAGCTGGCCGTTGCCATCTGCCACCATGTGACTCCCGTATAACAGAAAATGGGCAAAGAGGCGGGCGTGTCTGGAGCTGAGGTGACGTGATGACTAACAGACAGCAGACGAACGGCTATCCACCTGTCACTCAAAGTGACCACGCCCTTAATTATGCAGAACATTAAAGGTTTATATAATGTAAACAAATGAGTTATAAAACAAATTCACCCCCCTTACAGTCGTCATGAAGGACAAAATTAGCCGTTTAGACCAAAATCTTTTCACAATCTACTAAACTTAATGTGATGCATATTTGTCATTAAGGATAAAGGAAACAGGCTAGATTTCTGAACACACACACACACACACACACACACACAAAAATCATGGCACAGTTTATTTTTAACTATTAACATCCATTTGATTTTATTTAAATGATCATATTTTTAAAATCAATGTATTTAAATTGCTTAGAATCCGCATAAATCTGTTCAATCGATTCAATTTATTCAGTTAAAAAGTATGAACACAGTTCAAATATGGCTATCTGTGGAACATGCAATACAAATTGGATTTATTGAGAACAAATGTGTATATTTAGTTTATTAGTACTATTACAGAAATCTTACCCATGTCTTATGGATTGCATTTATGTATGACTGACATCACAATATACTTCACATTAGTTTATGTTGAATCCAATGGATGACAATATTATGTGCAATTTAAATGCATTCTTACATTTAAACCTAAATATTTTTGAGTGTATTAACGTCCAAGCCAAGGTACAATATTATAATATTATAATAAACGTATTATAAGCACACGCTACAGTTCTGTCGTCCACTTTGATTGGCTTAGAATTAGAATGATTATTAAAGTTTAAAAGTTATAGTTATCTTTATAGATTTTGTTTTTGGTATGAACGGGCCTTTACTATCAGGTCACGTCACGACTTTACATACATAAAGATAAAGATATGGACTAACTGATGAGTAAGATCAAATCTGACCACAATATTAGTACAGTAACATTATATAACAACGTACCATGGTATTTAAAAGGAATACCATGTTGGTACCATGGTACATGTCCAAAAAAAACGGGAACTTTTTGATGGGAACATTTATTCCAACAAATTTATCACCACAGGTTTTGGGGATATAATTTAGACGCTATTTTCAATTTTTCTTTCCATCACATATTGAACAAATGAAAACAAAATGTGACTGAACTGTGCAAGAAAATATTGTCATTCTCAAGAGACACATGTAGATAACAGTCTTTGTATGACTCCATTGCACTAAAGTTAACCAGCGGGAAATGTGTATAAAAACGGACAGAGGGTGATTTTGGGAGCAATTAAGCATAATTTCTGACAATGTGAGTTTCTCCCTCTTGAAAAGGTAATTACACTTAATAATGCTTTAATCTTTCCATCAGGGACGAGGTGAAAGGGAGGGTCACGCTAAAGTGCTCCACGGTCACGCAGTGTCAGGACAAAAGCTAGAGGTCGCACAACACCACGACAACCGGCCCATCACGCGCACACACACGCACACACACACACACACACACACTACAGCTGGGAAATATCTCAGGACACACAGACCACCGACACACTCTCTCTCACCGTTCTGTCATAACATTAGCCTCAAAATACACTAGAGAAGAGAGACGGTAATGTAAACATTTTAGAACAGCATTAAGTTAAACTGGGCTTATGTCTTATGGCATTTAATAAGAAACAGACAAGTCATGTTCCCCAACAACTTCCTGTTTCAACAGGAAATGTGTCAAAACCAAGGGGTCAAGGTTTATCTGCTTAGTATGGCTCAGTTAGCCCCTGCTGGTAGATATTGTTACAACATCAACTGGCTGCAAAACGCATCTTTCTCTATTCATGGCGGTTGCAGGATATTCTGGCAATTCAAATGTGTTGCAGGCATAAAAGCTCCCAAATAAATGATTCTTATGAGACGGTCAAAAGGAAAGATAATCAATCTAAAGATTGAATCAGTTGGTTACTGAATTAAAATCTCAATTACACACTGAACGTTGGTTATAAGTAGATGTGTATAGAAAATGTAAACTTCAATTAAATATATTTTAATTAAAATAAATAAAAACATTTACAATATGTTATGTTAAATTACCAATAGTAATGTAATATTAAAATAATAATATTAATAAACAAATTAATAAAATATTTTAATTTTAATATGCTATTAATAAAAAAAGTAAAGCAGCAAAAAAAATTCTGTAGGCAAAAATGAAGTTAAATATGACAATAAATAAATAAATAAATGCCTACATAAATAAAATTGCACAATATAAACGATATATAAAACAATTCTAAAAACAACAAAGATAAGAGGAATTATAAAATAAATAAATACACAGATCAATAAATGGTTGGGTCAAAAAAATAGTAGAATTAAAAATATTTTTAATTAAAATAAATAAAACATATATAATTAACATATATCATACATTTCCAATATTTTATGCAGAGGTACTGATGGTCATGTTTTGGTTAAATAATAATAATAAAAACAAAAAAATATTTTAATTGAAAATAAATGATACCATTTACAATATGTTATTAATACAAAAATATCATGGTTTCACCATCAATGCACCAACGCAGTACTTTTTTGACAGTGGGGCAGTCCATTTTTTGAGGGATTACGATATTTCCCGCACATAATTCCATTATAACTTCACTTAATCTAATATGAACGTGTGTGACAGAGAGCAAGGTTTCTAAATGACTCCCAGCAGCTCGCGCGAACACGAGAGTAATGCTAACACAAATACAAACAAATGATACCTTTGTACCCCGTGTCATTTGTACTCTACGCAGGAGGAGAGAGAGAGAGAGAGAGACTCACAGGCGAACCGTCTCTCTCTGTGACCACTTCACTGGGAAAATGAAGAGGAAAGACAACAAATCACTCTCAAATCTGCTGCTGTTGTTCCACAGCCTATCAACACTTCTCTCCCGCCTGGCCACGTCAATACTGAAGAGTGATGGCCGTTTGCTATATGATTGCCTTTTTTATTCTCTCTCCCTCGCTCACCTTTCTCGTCGCCCTTTTCTATTCTTCCTCCCACCGCCTAATCAGTACGGCGGGCCAAAACAAAAGAGGGATTGTCTCTTTAACTGAGAGCAGCACTGTATCACAGCATTCTTCCCCATTTCCCCGCTTTATTAGCAGCGCGGCGGACCACTGTTTATACTAGTGGGTATTCCGTGTTTGCTGGAACAATTACAGTATGACAAATGGTCCATCAACGCCATCTATCAGAGGGCGCTTGACAGGAATCCTATACGCAGGGCGGCCATTCGTCCCCTGCTTGCCTTCTCCTGGGCACCATGCTTCAGTATCCATGACAACACGCAAGCCGCTTGCCGTGTGCGGTGCTCCTTGATGAGAGATGGCACCCAAGAGCAGCTCTGGAAATTAGCCTTTGACACCCCACCCCCCAAACGCGCTCTCAGAAACATCCCAACCCCCCAGAGCCTGCGCACATGCAAAAAATGGTGCCGTGACCCGGACGGCTTCGCCCCACCCCCAGCCTGGATAATCACCGGACCCAAACGCGAGCGCACACACACCTCAAGATCTCGCCGGCGCAGCTTATCTGAGCAACAACTAGAGCATGCACAAGATGGCTGATCTCCACTCCTGATATCCCATTATCCTCAGCAAATGTAAATACAATCACCCTCGTCTCGCACCCTGCTCGCCAGATCGCACATCAGCCCCGGAAAACAAGATTGACATTTCATTGAGCGGCCTTTTGCGCTCTATATTAAACACAGGAAAGTATTTGCTTTGCAGCCAGGTTTGCAGTTGTTCATTATGCCTCACCTTTTGGCTTATTGATAGAGGGAACTCTGGGGTATTGGGAAGGAACTAAATTGCTCGGTGCGGAATAGATAATACGGCTTCAATAAAGCACCCAAACGCGGTTCGAATCTACGCCAGACTGTGGGAAACCAAAACATAAAAGTTGGAGAAGCAACAGAAGGATCAATATTTGGGAAGCAGACGGAGGTGGCTGTAGCAGACGAACGGGGTCAGGGTTTGACCTCCTGGGTGACCTTTGTCTGGTCTGAAACAAATACTGTGGGAGACGGCTAAAAAAAATAACGCGGGTCACTGACATCTCACTTATTGTCTGTCCGATGACCGATCGCACATCTGCTTTCACACAAGCTGCGGCTCGTGATAAAGATAAATGAAGCAAATTTTGTATTTAGTTAAATAGTTTTTTAAGTGTTTCAAAAGTCATTCTAGTTTTAAATGCCAATTATAACACCAATAAAAAGTGTTTACAAAATTAGGGAAATTCTACACTGCATTTTTTGCATAAGGATAAATTTAGTTTAGAAAGTCAACTTTCCACTTCTCGCAGTAATGAAATATCTGAATAAATTACAGGATGGACGGTAATTTGAATATATTACAGGGTTGAAATATGTGCACACCATTCATCATTTATTTAATTACTGCAAGTAATGAAAACTTTTTTTATTTTTATAAAATATAAATAAAAAAAATTATATATAATATATAATCTAAATAAAATATATACATTTTATAAAAATATATACACACAAAAGTATATACAAATAAATTTTATATATATATATATATATATATATATATATATATATATATATATATATATATATATATATATATATATATATATATATATATATATATGTGTATGTGTGTGTGTATATATATATATATATATATATATATATATATACACACCCACACACACACACAAAAGGTACGTGTGTGTGTGTGTGTGTATGCGAAAAAGTATATATATATATATATATATAGTTGCATTTTTATAAATGTATTTAATATAATTAATGCGCTCTCTTACTAAAGTCATGAAACAGTATGCTGACCTGCCGAGTTGAGTAACTCATTTTAGTAGTGTGGCCTGAGATTAAATGCAAAATGTCAACAGCTATAACCCGCCCGTGCCACCAGCGCCCACATTGATGTGGCAGAGCCTCGTTCTCCCGGTTGGAAAGCCGACAGTTTTGCAGAGACTTGGAGTCCTTAATTATCCCTCGACTTAGTCTAATTCAATCAACACAATTTCAATCTCCTGGCAAACAGGCAAAAACACTCCCGTCCCTTCCAGTCTGAAATATACACAAAGAGGAAGTCGAGCTCGTGGAACAGATGAAAACTAGATGCCACATAATCTCACTGCTTAAATCACATCTTTATGACTGATTATGAATGAACAGAAGCCCAGGAGTGAGCCGTTCACATGCTGCATGATAATACTACTGTTTAACTATGCAAAGTAAAAAAGTGGAAAGTGCAATGAAATGAAAACAGCATGCAGCTTTCTTCAGCGCTCTCTGCATTTTGCACTATAATAAATACTATAAATATATAGGTTTCACTGCTTTGCATATATATGTATGTATGCAAAAAGCATGTCTATTTTTTTATATCTTCTTTTATAAAATAAATAATAAACTAAAAATACAATAAAAATAAAACATATGTATACAGAAATATTAATCCATATACACATCAAAAATAATATATATAATATTAGTTCTTAATATATATATATATATGTGTGTGTGTGTGTGTGTGTGTGTGTGTGTGTGTGTGTGTGTGTGTGTGTGTGTGTGTGTGTGTGGACGGTATGGGGACAAAATGTCCCACAAAGATGGCAATATCCAAAATCCTTGTCGGGAAATTTTTTGGTCCCCATGAGGAAAACATCTTATAAATCACACTAAGTGATGTTTTTTGAAAATGTAAAAATGCAGCATGCCTCCTGTGATGGGTAGGTTTAGGGGCAGTGTGTGTGTGTGTGTGTGTGTGTGTGTGTGTGTGTGTGTGTGTGTGTGTGTGTGTGTGTGTGTGTGTGTGTGTGTGTGTCTGATGGGTAGGTTTAGGGGCAGGGGCAGTGTAGGGGGATAGAAAATACGGTTTGTACAGTATAAAATGCATTACGCCTATGGAATGTCCCCATAAAACATGGAAACACAACTGTGTGTGTGTGTGTGTGTGTGTGTGCAAACATATTAAAAGCTATGATATAATAAAATGTGAAACATTATGACACTATGACAACTCACAGACATCACAAAGTAATTTTAGAATAAACCTATAAAAATAGAGTCCAGTGCAACCTTTAAAATTCAGACTTAACAGTTTCTGATCATTGATCAAGACCAATGAAAAAAAAAAAAATTATTGATTTGACCCAGCAACCCTCATGAAGGCGGTCTTGACCCGACCTTAAACATTCTCCCGGGGATCCTGATGCATCCCAGCACATGTGGACACGGACACACGGACAGCGAGCAGCATAAGCCTTCATTTAAAGGTCATTAGGTTTTAATTGCACTGCTAATTCCCTGTGAGGAACGGATGCGGGAAGGCCGGACAGGGTGGAGGGGAATTTAAACCATCATGAATTGAGCTCTTAAAAACCCAGAAAGCCATCAGATCAGAGGACCACCCCCATTCAAACAGCATCCCACTCAACGCTCGCACCACGTTATTAGATTTAATAAGCTCAAATAGCAGCCCGGCCCCACGCGTCATTATACAGCCGTTACTTTCTAGCCGACTGCCAAGACTGTTTTGCGCCGGCTTCAGACTGCCAGAGCCAACAATCGCAGATTAGTGAAGCCCTTCTCCCATTTCAACAGAGGTTAATAAAAAGCGACAGGGCTAAGTCTGCTCTGATTAACTATGCTGAGAGATATTAGCGCAGTTTGTTACATCAGATCATTATTGGATTAAAAGGCGCGCACGCTCGCACAACAATGAAATTTTCATTTTCCATTTACAAGATGTACACACAAAGCCAGCTCTGGGAGAACACTTGTCAGAACAAAGAGGGTATTATTTTTTCCTCTTTTTCAAAGTGACTAAATCTCAATGTGATACTACCGTCTGATGACGATCCATCCATCCGTTCTCAGGTCAAACTCTTACTGTAACGGCTTTCACAAAAACAAAAAGCAAAGATTAGTAAACCGATGGCAGCAATTACCCTCAGCGGACACCTTTCGATTGCAACCGGAGAGTAAAAACTCAGCCGTTTTGATGAGTTAAATGTGTCAGGAACGAAGAGAATTTGACCTTTTGTTCACAACTTAACACAGATCATACTTCACCCTTAACTCTGAACTTAAACCTGACCTAAAGCCTATCCCTAAACGTTCCTTCGACCTTAATCAACCTACTATTGAAGCTAGTTTCTTTCTGCGCAGATTAAAGAGTTGCCTGGGAAAAATCAATGGAGGTCAGTGGAGAAGAGAAGTTATTTCAGCACTGTGTTTATAAGCTTATCATTAGGCCTAATGAGAACAACAACATGAACAGATTAGAAAGTCTATATTTCAGAGGAAAGACAATTAAGCTATATCTGAGGACGTTTCCATGTGGGACATGCTTACGAAAGTTGAGCGTTCACTTCGATATGAAGCATTTGTGGCACTAAGGCCCTGTTTACACCATTAAGATGCGTTTTGGTCGATAGGATCACAAGTAGACAAGGGAGACACATCCCTGTTTACACCTGGTGTTTTAATCCGTCTCTTTTGTCCACTCTTAACCACTTCTGTCCTGATTTCTTCGAGGAAAGTCTATGGACGGGGTTTTCAGATCTTTCGATGTAATGGATGAAATATGCACTTTACATTTGAACACGCCTGGAGACGACGGGAAAACACAGAGAGCAGCAGCTTTTGTTTCTGATCTGATGCTGTGAGTGTGTGATAGATATCAGGAATGGTGAGAGAACACTGTGCTGATACGTTTTCCTCTTGGGTCTTTAGTCGACAAAGTTTAAATCCCACCTGGCTAACGCACTTTCCATAACATTTAGGCATTAGGTCAGTAGGTGGAGAGTAGACAGTCTTTTCCAACTGTTTGAACACATTCGTCCACATGAGCGTCTACACTATGAAAGCAAAACCGGTTGAATGTGTTTTCCACTACCTCTAGAAGTGGTCAAAAGTGGACAAGCTCAAAGCGTTTTAGACTCCGTTTACACCTGTGTCTGTGCTGGATCACTTGTAATCAGATCGACCAAAACGCATCTTAATACCAGGAGTAAACAAGGCCTAAGAGAGCACAAATGGTTGCATCTAAATCAAGCATAACTATTTATTTTCATAATCTGTTAAAGGGCTCAAGGGGGCTTTTTAAAAATTTTTATACTGTTGTCTGAGGTCAACTAATGACGTTCGTGTGGTTTTTACAATCAAAAACATCATAATGAATAAGTAATACGCTATTTTCTACACTGGTTTTGAGGCTTTCTCCTGAACGCTGGGTTTTGATGGGCGTGCCGCACTGGAGACTTGGAAGTAAACGCCCACGGCTAGGATTGGATAAGATTTGCATATTTAATGAGCTTCTGCTCCCCTGTCAGTTCAGTTCACATTAGGGAGGGATTGTTTTGCAACCGGAATGATTCTCTCGATCACAGGGCTCGAAAACGTCTTTATCAAACAAATATAAAGATTTATTTCTCATCCACCCGAGATTGATTGGAATATTATTTCTGTATTACATGGCCCGCCCGATCGGTCGATAAGCACGAACCGCACACACACACACACAGACACACACACACACATGCGCGCGCTCAGATCAAGAAAGGAATATTATTTCACTATTTGAGATTCATAGGCCTGCCGACCATTACATATAAAAAAGACGTTTTACTCACATAAGTTTGTTGCACCATTCCTGTCGAATCCAATATAGAAGGCACAACACTGTGTCTGCAAATCCAGCACCTGAGACTTAGCTACAAAGCGATTCGAAGTGAAATGAAGCGAACACACGTACATGTCTTCCCCACGTGAGCTGGAACTTCATTAAAAATAAAGTTCAACCACTCATTCCTAACAGTAGCATCCGAAGGAAGCTTATGCAGCGACTGTGTTCTTCCACAGCCTGCAGGGTTGCCAACTCTCACGCATTTGGTGTTACACACACACTTTGAAGCTGCCCAACTTAATCTCACGCCAAATTGCCAAATCTGCTTTTGATATTAAACAAAGCTAAGCTTTAACATTTTTTAAAAAGTTTTAATGCGAAATTCAAACAATAAATAGCATTTTGGCGCTATTGTGGCATAATGTTAAAGCCAGAGGTGTTGAAAAACGGAGTTGAAACATGTTCTCATCTCCCGGCAGCGCGCATGGTCACGTGGTCCATGGAGCGCTCAATACTTCTAGCGCTATAGGCCTTATTCACAGCAGCGCCATCTTTGATTTTTAACGAGAATGAAAGCGAGGCTGTGAGGGATAGACATACATCTCTTCAGTGGGTTGTAATGTTATTTAATGCGTTTTTGGATTGTTCTGCTGATGAAACACTGCAAAAATATCTTTCCAAGAGGTTTTAGTAGACAAAAGACTCCAGATAACATGAGCTGTGGAAAATGATAAGTGATTTATGAGCTTTTTACAGCGGATGCCATTGAAAACACGTAAGTCTTACCCTCACAGCCTCGCTTTCATACCTGTCATGGCGCTGCTCTGAATAAAGCCTATGTCGATGCATTTGAGTGGCTTAAGCGGATACACAACAGTTCACTATACAGATGTTTGCAGCAAGTTTTGGTGAACAGTGCAGCATAGTGTGCATTGATTATTAAGTCAACCATATTTACAGGATCGTTTTATAATGGAGAATGACAGAGTCTATCACTCTCCATAATAAAACGATTCTGTAAATATGGTTGACGAGATGCAACATTGATAACATTAATGTTAATATTATTATTTAGCCCTCAGGTGTTCCTTACTAACTGGTCACACTCACTGATGGTCAAATGTGACCATACACCGTTAACTATTTTTCAATTAATTAAATGTTCTATATTTTAGTTCAATAATATTTAAGTTCAAAATTAAATTAATGATTAAATTAATATTTTTATTATTTATATTAAAATTAGTAGTAATTAAGGTTAAAATAGAGAATTCCAATTCAAAGAGGCAAATTACAGTCATTTTGTGGCTAAAAAATAATAATGTTCTTTTGTAATGCCATTACCCAGTGCCTTAATGCTCTTTAATAAATATACACATATTTAACCTAGGTGCTCAAAAAAGGATTGCAGTTTTGCATTTTAATAAATATTTAGATATGATCAAACACTAGAGTTCTTTAAATGTGAAATTGTAAAACGTTAATAACTTGAATCCTAATATTTTTTATGAATGATACTTATATAAGCACACACAAGTGAATATTAATGAATGCGATTTAAACATATAATTTGACCCAAGAAATGTTTAAAATAGTGCTAAGACAAATAAAAATTGTCCTTATATGTACAGTAGGCTATATACATATGGATTGATCCTGAACCTTGAACCCTGAAAGAATATTCTTATATCATAATGAACTTTCATATATCAAACGCTCAAGAGAAAATTGGTTTCTCAATTCATCACCCCTTTAAATTGGCCAAATGTTCTTCTAAAAACACGCTCTCCACAACGTTACACATTAAACTCATCAAACTGCTCCGTAAACCTTTACAGATCCTTGCACGGTTGCAATCGAAAGGTGTTTGCTGAGGGTAATCAGTTTAATAATTTTTTGCTTTTTGTTTGCATGAAAGCCATTACAGTAAGTGTTTGACCGGAGAGTGTCAAAGGATGGATAATCATCACATGATAGTATCACTTTACTTAGTGAACAGATTAACAAGTAACAACTAGCATTTATAGACACTTTTGACGTGGACCAGTAAGAAACCACCTAACAACCAAACCGAAAACCCTAGCAACCACATAGCAACACCCTGGCAACCACCCACAATATCCCAGCATCATCTCAGTGACTTTTAATTATTAATGACTATCGCAGCAAACCTAGTACCTACTCAAGAGGGTATGATTTCGATTGTCATTGAATCATTCATTCAAGAGATTTGTTCAAAAACACAGATTTATCCAGTAAAGTCATTGAATTATTTATTCAACAACAACAACAAACAAAAAACATTCAAGTCAATAGATTTTTTCAAATAGACTGCAGCAATTAACATTATGTCAGAACCTCTAGTAAATGACATGTTATTTTGTTTAGTTGTCTTTTCAGAATCGTGATCTCTAATTAAAACAAAAAATAAATTGTTATTCTCAATTTATCCAGAATGGTGCAGCTCAATGTTTAATGGTACCTGGTCAGCACCCAGTTTTCCTCCACACACACACACACACACACACACACACACACACACACACACACACACACACACACACACACACACACACACACACACACACACACACACACACACACACACACACACACACACACACACCTGTTTACAACCCTTTCGCCATATTACGCCAGCGATCAGCTGTCCAACTGAGGTAGAAATATGAACTTTTGCTTCAGTCGCTCCACTCATTTCACCCTCTAAATAGAGAGGTCGGTCCCTACGAGAGCCAAACCTGCTTCCAACTGCAGAAGAAAGAGTGGGCTTCAATTAGTGTGTCTCTTGGGGTCCCCACCGTCCCATTACCCGCCATAAATCCTGATGCTTTACGATTAGGTGCATAAAATGAGTCATCCATCTGGACAGTAAATAAAAGCTTGTCAGTGGTCTGACGCCAAGCCTGAACACATACAGCTTCCTGTGAAACTCACCTCTATATGTGGACAGTCAGACTTCAGCACCACCAAAACAAGACTAAAACTGTCCGGCATAGCCACACCATCACACGGTAACAATATATGCTCCAATTCTGACTTTATATCTCATAATTCTGACTTTATATCACACAATTCTGACTTAATATCTCACAATTCTGACTCTATATCTCACAATTCTGACTTTATATCTCACAATTCTGACTTTATATCTCACAATTCTGACTTTATATCTCACAATTCTGACTTTATATCACACAATTCTGACTTTATATCTCACAATCCTGACTTTAAATCTCACAATTCTGACTTTATATCTCACAATTCTGACTTTATATCTCACAATTCTGACTTTATATCACACAATTCTGACTTAATATCTCACAATTCTGACTTTATATCACACAATTCTGACTTAATATCACACAATTCTGACTTAATATCTCTCAATTCTGACTTTATATAACACAATTCTGACTTTATATCTCACAATTCTGACTTTATATCTCACAATTCTGACTTTATATCTCACAATTCTGACTTTATATCACACAATTCTGACTTTACATCACACAATTCTGACTTTACATCACACAATTCTGACTTAATATCTCACAATTCTGACTTAATATCTCACAATTCTGACTTTATATCTCACAATTCTGACTTTATATCACACAATTCTGACTTTATATCTCACAATTCTGACTTTATATCTCTCAATTCTGACTTTATATCTCACAATTCTGACTTTACATCACACAATTCTGACTTTACATCACACAATTCTGACTTAATATCTCACAATTCTGACTTAATATCTCACAATTCTGACTTTATATCTCACAATTCTGACTTTATATCACACAATTCTGACTTTATATCACACAATTCTGACTTTACATCACACAATTCTGACTTAATATCTCACAATTCTGACTTTATATCTCACAATTCTGACTTAATATCACACAATTCTGACTTAATATCACACAATTCTGACTTTATATCACACAATTCTGACTTTATATCACACAATTCTGACTTAATATCTCACAATTCTGACTTTATATCTCACAATTCTGACTTTATATCTCACAATTCTGACTTAATATCACACAATTCTGACTTAATATCACACAATTCTGACTTAATATCTCACAATTCTGACTTTATATCACACAATTCTGACTTAACATCTCACAATTCTGACTTTATATCTCACAATTCTGACTTTATATCTCACAATTCTGACTTAATATCACACAATTCTGACTTAATATCACACAATCCTGACTTTAAATCTCACAATTCTGACTTTATATCACACAATTCTGACTTTATATCTCACAATCCTGACTTTAAATCTCACAATTCTGACTTTATATCACACAATTCTGACTTTATATCTCACAATTCTGACTTTATATCACACAATTCTGACTTAATATCTCACAATTCTGACTTAATATCACACAATTCTGACTTAATATCACACAATTCTGACTTAATATCTCTCAATTCTGACTTTATATCACACAATTCTGACTTTATATCTCACAATTCTGACTTTATATCACACAATTCTGACTTTATATCTCACAATTCTGACTTTATATCACACAATTCTGACTTTACATCACACAATTCTGACTTTACATCACACAATTCTGACTTAATATCTCACAATTCTGACTTAATATCTCACAATTCTGACTTTATATCACACAATTCTGACTTTATATCACACAATTCTGACTTTATATCTCACAATTCTGACTTTATATCTCTCAATTCTGACTTTATATCTCACAATTCTGACTTTACATCACACAATTCTGACTTTACATCACACAATTCTGACTTAATATCTCACAATTCTGACTTAATATCTCACAATTCTGACTTTATATCTCACAATTCTGACTTTATATCACACAATTCTGACTTTATATCACACAATTCTGACTTTACATCACACAATTCTGACTTAATATCTCACAATTCTGACTTTATATCTCACAATTCTGACTTAATATCACACAATTCTGACTTAATATCACACAATTCTGACTTTATATCACACAATTCTGACTTTATATAACACAATTCTGACTTAATATCTCACAATTCTGACTTTATATCTCACAATTCTGACTTTATATCTCACAATTCTGACTTAATATCACACAATTCTGACTTAATATCTCACAATTCTGACTTAATATCTCACAATTCTGACTTTATATAACACAATTCTGACTTAATATCTCACAATTCTGACTTTATATCTCACAATTCTGACTTTATATCTCACAATTCTGACTTTATATCACACAATTCTGACTTAATATCACACAATTCTGACTTTATATAACACAATTCTGACTTAATATCTCACAATTCTGACTTAATATCTCACAATTCTGACTTTATATCTCACAATTCTGACTTTATATCTCACAATTCTGACTTTATATCACACAATTCTGACTTAATATCTCACAATTCTGACTTTATATCTCACAATTCTGACTTTATATCTCACAATTCTGACTTTATATCACACAATTCTGACTTTAAATCTCACAATTCTGACTTTAAATCTCACAATTCTGACTTAATATCTCACAATTCTGACTTAATATCTCACAATTCTGACTTTAAATCTCACAATTCTGACTTTATATCACACAATTCTGACTTAATATCTCACAATTCTGACTTAATATCTCACAATTCTGACTTAATATCTCACAATTCTGACTTTATATTTGACTTAATATTTAACATTTAATTCCTAGAATTTCATTACCTAGTTAAATTTCTTTCATTGGAATCAATTGGAATTTCCACCTCCTATAATTCCAAATCAAAATCAAAATTATGTTACGGCCAATTAAATTCAAATTCACAAAAGGGGATTCTTCAAATTCTGAATGCACAGCATTTTAATAAAGTGATCCAAGAGATTTGAAACATGGGAAATCACTTGACCACTAGAACAGACAAACGAGAGAGCTGTGTGATAATGAACTAACGCTTGCAGATGCCTTCAAAAGACTTTTAATAAAGTTGCATGGATAATTTTTACAGCATTTTTATACTGAACAGCTTCTATGATGACAATTCACACTTTTACTAATGAGCGGCATTTTTTGTTGAACTGAAATAAATGACATGAAGTAGCGAGTAGAGGATGACAGAAAGGACATTTGGATGAACTATCCCTTCAATGGTGCGATTGCCCTCAAGTATGTAAGGTATAAATACTTCCCGTTCTTTCGTAAAGGCACGTCTCACTCTCGCTTGGATTTCATGCACAGGGACGGGGCAAGTCCTTCAACTGAGATCCAATCAGCCACTGAACAAATAAAGACAAGTATTTCAAGAGCTTGGGTGTTATGACTCAAAAACATTCAGTGTTGCACGGCAGACTTGTGCATTTAATATTAAAAGAAAAGAAAAAAAACCTTTCAACTCTTTGTTTGCTTGCCTTTATCTTTTTAACATGATGCAACATCCAGGAACGAGGAGTCAATCAGGAAACGAGCTGCTTCAGGCCTGCAGTGTGTGACTGCCAGAGGCCAGGGGCCGCTGGAAACTTCACCGTAGGGGCCGCGCCACTCACGATAGACACTCCCTCGTCTGAACCAGATAATAAACGCTGGCGATTTGTTTGCGCTGCTCTGAAACGACTCCCTGAATGACTGCAGTGCATATCAAACAGAGCAGTGTTTGAGCGTTTGTGTGGGATACAACAGGACCAAATGCTAATATCTACTATCTCACTCCAATTTATTAAGAGAAACAGAGTGGAGGCTGAGAATTATTAGGGATTCTGGGAAATTGAATTAGAGCACATCACAAGCCAGATTCAAACCTACACTGACACATGAGCACAACAACGCAACGTCTCCAGAGCAAGAGCATTATTATTATTATTATAATTTTCTTCCAATGAGCGATTATCCAACCAGATGCCATGATTTAAAGGATTGATGATTTCACCTAAAAGTAAATAAATGAATTTTGCTATATTTATAGAGTTGTGACTAAGAACCGACATTGTGTCATTCATGTCAAATCTGGTGCATATTAATGCACCTTATTTGAATATATGCAAATGAGCTCAATATTTTCAGTGAATAAAAGTCACACAAAGCATATTACATGTCTTCTATATGTATTCAGAAGATACATAATATAGTGCACAAGTCATATGGTGCAATTTTTGGAGCTTGTCACAGCCCAAATTGCCCTTAAATAATCAGTCAGGACATTCTGCAAAACATTATGAATGAAAAATAATATGAATGATGACAAAAAAATACTTCATGATAAACTACTCCTAAAAATAAATAAATAAACAAACGAATGAATTAATGAATTAATAACAATTAATTAATAAATAAAACATTAATTTATACATAAATGCAATTATTACTAAAAAATACATGTACTTATAAGTAATAAAATCAATAAAAATAAAATAATGTAATGTAATTATATCAATAAATAAATATATAATATGCATTAAAAATAATAAATCTACTTATAAATAAACAAATTAATGTATTAATAAAAATATTAATAAATTAAATAAAATGTATTAATAAAAATGCATGAACTAAATATAAAAATATTTAATAAAAATAATGTAATTACATGAATAAATGAGTACATTAATACAATCCTATATTTCTGCATACATAAACCTGAGATATTTATAAAAAACAAAATGAAATAAATTATATAAATGATTATAAAACGATTATACATCTGTGTGTGTGTCACAGGTGGGGACAGGTGAGCTACAGAAGAGTCAGCAGAGGGCATCCTCTCCTTCATGAGCTCACTTTCTATCTCCATTCTGATTGGCGGTTCAAAGTTCCCATCAATCCACGGCAAAACCATCAAAGAATCCGACTCAACTGCTCTGAACTCCAACAAACTCCATCCTCGAGTCCCAACACCGACTCCAGTTCATCACACTGCTGTCACGTTACATCATGTCTGTCAATGAGAAAAACTGCACTTCCTATTAGCGGCAAGTATTTCGCAGTTGCTCCCAGTTTCAAAACACTGTAAAAATCACAGTTGAGGGGACGTATTTATTATTGCTCTGTGCACGGGGAGGATAGTAGACTGATTTATTGTGCTGCGATGTTAAAAGTAGGACACTTTCACAAGAGGGGGGAAGTTCTAAAGAAGAAGTGCGGAGAGCTTATTTGCTATAGGCAAGCAATCAGTGTGGAATTCAAAAGCTAGCCTGGCCTCCAGAGCTCTATAATAAGGGAATGAGATGGGGGGGTTACCGGCTACACACCACACACGCGTATAAACACACACACACAAACATTTTCCCATGTGACACCATAAAAGTATCTTGAAAGCAAGGCCAGCTATTGTCTCTTTGTTCCGACATGGCTATGATCATGTTTTTATGTGTGGTCCGAAACGCGGAGCTTTCAGGAGAGCCGAGCGGCTGTGCTGGTCAGCTGAGGTTACATTAACACAAAACCCAAATGAACTAGGTACACACATCACAAAATACCCACATGCAATATGCAGCTGGTCAATATCCATCTGGTTCCCAATACCGCCAGAACATCTTGCTATTAAATACAACAGCATTCACTAGCGTCCTTTATGTGTGACCTATTTCATAGAAATCATGCACAATATTTCAAGTTGTACACATGCTTTGAGACCACAATTGAAACCGCCATTGGCTGAAAAGCTCTCAAATGTTGTTTGCGGACATGAACAACATAAAACACTTTCATGTGATCAGCTTAGGACAAAAAAAGAAGGAAAATCTGTTTTAAAAATAATAATAATATTGTTGCTGTTGGGCGGAAACCTCATATCTCCATATTTCATCTTTATTTCTTATATATAAAAAGGCTAATGTTTTATGTATTTAAGGAGCAGATAAGAGCATGTTAGTCTAGCATTTGTCATTGCCAGTACTGCCTTAGATGAAGCGCTACACACACAGGCTATTTTTCTTAACATGAGACTTTGTCCAAATGACAGAACAAACCGCCCACATAGATACAGTAAGTTGATGAAAACGCAACACTTACTACCTGTAATGATGGATAAAAAACATATGTCCTAAATTTTCTGAAATTCACAGTTTAAAAACTCAATTTGAGCTTGGAAATGGTCAAATGTAAAATGTTAGCAATATAATGATTTTTGCAAGTGTCTGAGCATATTTAAAGCCACATTATCAACTTATCAATGCAGTGTTTCATTGTTTAAAAATATTTTTTTTTCATTTACCAAAAAGTAGGGTTTTTCCACCCAAACAGCGACAATATGTTTGTTTTTATTATCATTTAAATTCTAAAAATATTAAATCAATGAAATATATTACTCTAGCAATAATAAATGTACTGTAAAATAAAAAAATCTATTTAATACTAAGATTTATTTTTATTTAAATTATAAAAATGAAACAAATCAAATATATTACTATTGCAATAATGTAGTGTAAAAAATATTTAATATTATTAATAATAATAAATATAGTTTCGTTTAAATTATAAATTAAACAAAATTAAATATATTAATAAATATATTAATAAATAACATTTTATAAAATCAAATATATTACTATTGCAATAATGCACTGTGAAATAAAAACAGTATTTATTAATAATAATAAGCTTTATTTCTATTTTAGAGCTGAGGGAAAATTATTATGTATATTAATACACACACATATACATATATATACATATATATTTCATATATATATATATATATATACATATATATTTCATATATATATATATGAAAAATTTTATATTTTTATTTAAAAAAATTAGAAGATAAATTATATATACAGTATATACAGGCAAATATTTCTTAAATATATACATGCATGTGTATTTATATATACATAATAATTACACACAGTACACACACATACATTTTGCAAACACAAAATTTTATTTTGGATGTGATTAATCATGATACATTTTTCCTCAGCACTATTCTATTTACATAATAAATTTTTTATAAATCAAATATATTACTACTGTAATAATGCAATGTAAGTTTACTAACAACAATAATAATAATAATAACAAATATTGTTTTTGTCATGAATAACGCTTCTCGGTTCATCCTCCGGACCGCGGAGGAGCCATCACCGAATACTGAGGCACGATCATTCGGACTCCAACTCCCATGGGCCCTCATTCCTAGGACTGATTACACTCACACCTGCACTGCATCACACACCTATTTAAGACACACATGCATCACACCATTGCGAAGTCTTGATTTGCTACGGTTGTCATTTCTGAGCGTTTCCCTGTGTACTGATATCTTGTTGTGACCTGGACTGTTTATCATCTGTGACCCTCTGCTGCCTGCCCTGAACCTTGACTGTACTTTGGATTGTGATTGTTTGCCGCCTGTCTTGACCCTTGCCTGTGACCTGTCTCTGATCCTTGCTGCCTGCCTCGACCATTGCCTGTTCCGGTTTACGGTACTGCTTTGTCCCTGTCTGTTTCTCTGCTCTCAAAATAAAGCTGCAAATGGATCCACTTCCTGTTGACCCTTCATTACAGAAGACTTCGCCATCCAGTGATCCAGCAGCTTGGTCGCAGATTTCCAACGAGTTGTCCGCACAGGCCAGTCAGCTAGCGATGCATCACCACCAACTGAACCGCCTAACATCTCTCACAGAAGAACTGATGAAGACGCCTACAAGACCTCACGCGTCCAACCTGCTGAAGCCGCCATGCCACCGCCCACTGCACCTGCCATGCCTGCATCTTCTGCCTCACCAGTGGTGAATCCCCGTCTGGCCCTGCCAGAGAAGTTCGATGGCACTCCAACCAAGTGTAAGGGATTTCTCCTTCAATGTTCCTGTATGTTAATCAACAGCCCTCCATGTACCCCACTGAGACTAGTCGCATTTCCTTTGTCTGCTCACTGCTTACCGGCAAAGCGCTGGATTGGGCCACTGCTGTCTGGAGAGATGATAACTCAATATTTCCCTCATTCGCGGTGTTTCTACAACGATTCCGAGAGGTATTTGAACACCCGCCGGGGCCAAAGTCAGGCGATCAGCTGCTCTCTCTAACTCAGGGCAAATCAACAGCAGCTGAATATGCTCTACAGTTTCGCGTTGGCAGCACAAACCAACTGGGTGGAGGATACGTTGAAACTACTGTTTTGTCGAGGTTTAAACATGGAATTGCAAGCAGAACTCGCCTGCCGGGGCGAAGGTAGCTCACTGAACTCATTCATCGAACTTTCCATTCACCTTGACAATCTCATCCGCTCTAGGCGCTTCACCACGCGTTACTAATTCCCCCCAGCTCAAGTTCCGAACCCATGCAGCTGGGTTACACTCCCCTCCAGCCAGAAGAGAGAGAAAGGAGACGTCGAATGCACCTGTGTCTATACTGCGGTCAGGCTGGGCACTTCAGAAATCAATGTCCTGTTCGTCCTACACCCACCAGCTCCAAAAGCGGTGAGTTCCTTCACTCACTCGGATTACTCACCCTCCTGTCTCAAGATTCCCGTTCAAATTACTCTTAATAAACAAATGGTCACCACACAGGCTCTTCTAGACTCTGGTGCGGCTGGGAATTTCATTTCTGACACTTTTATTAATGAACATGACATTCCCATAACAGACTGTCATTTTCCACTAACAGTGGAGGCGTTAGATGGAAAACCTATTGGAGGAGGAAGAGTGGTCCACATCACCAAGGAACTCGGACTACAAATAGGAATTCTTCACCATGAACGCATTCAATTTTATGTCATTCACTCACCCAACAACCCCATCATCCTTGGTCTGCCATGGTTCCGTATCCATAATCCACATATCTCCTGGAGGAAGGGACAGATTCTGCAGTGGGATGCCTCCTGCCATAAGAACTGCCTACAACAAGTAATTCCCTGCCTATCCAAACAGTCAAGCTGGACCAGGTCGGTCCAGAGAAATCTAATATCCCGGCCGAATATGCTGATTTAGCGGTGGCCTTCAGCAAACAAGGGTCGACTGAATTACCCTCATCGCCCAGGTGATTGTGCCATTGAATTACTTCCAGGTACCACACCCCCCAAGGGCAGAATCTTTCCACTGTCACAGCCAGAATCCGCCGCTATGAAGAATTACATTGAAGAGGAGTTAGCCAAGGGGTTCATCCGACCATCCACATCACCTGCCGCATCAGGGTTTTCTTTGTAAAGAAAAAAGATGGGGGACTACGACCCTGTATCGACTATCGGGGCTTGAATGACATTACCGTCAAGTTCCGTTACCCTCTGCCTCTGGTTCCCGCTGCCCTCGAACAGTTAAGAGAGGCTGAATATTTCACCAAACTAGATCTCCGCTGTGCATATAATCTCATCCGCATAAGGGAGGGGGACGAGTGGAAGACTGCGTTCTCCACCACCACTGGCCACTACGAGACCCTCGTCATGCCATTCGGGCTCTCCAACAGTCCATCCGTCTTCCAATCCTACATCAAACGTGTTCAGAGAAATGCTGAATCGCTGGGTCATAATATATATCGACGATATTCTCATATACTCCAGGTCATTGGAGGAACACATCCAGCATGTCCGGGCTGTTCTGCAGAGACTTATTCAGCATCAGTTATATGCAAAAGCTGAGAAATGTGAGTTTCACCAAACCTCTATTTCCTTCCTGGGGTACGTGATCAGTCGAGAAGGGGTCGCTATGGATGATAACAAAGTTAAAGCAGTCCTGGACTGGCCCAGACCGCGCACGCTCAAGGAACTACAGAGGTTTTGGGCTTTGCGAACTTCTACAGGCGGTTTATACGCAGCTTCAGCAGTGTGGCAGCTCCGCTAACTTCCATGACAAAACGCCAAACCTCTCGTCTTCACTGGTCCCCGGAGGCTGAGGAGGCCTTCAAGGAGCTTAAGGAACGTTCACCACGGCACCAATTCTCCATCACCCAGACCCTGAGAGACCCTTCATAGTGGAGGTAGATGCCTCTAGCACGGGCATCGGAGCCATTCTATCTCAGCGCCAAGGTACCCCTGAGAAAATGTTTCCCTGCCTTCTATTCCAGGAAGTTATCTGCAGCAGAACGAAATTATGATGTGGGCGATCGAGAATTACTGGCGATGAAGGCAGCGCTGGAGGAATGGCGCCATTGGCTGGAGGAGCCCAACATCCCTTCACCGTACTCACAGATCACAAGAACTTAGAATATCTCCGCTCTGCCAAAGCGCTTGAATCCTCGACAGGCCCGATGGGCTATGTTCTTTACCGCTTTCAGTTCAAAGTGACTTACAGACCTGGGTCTAAGAACATCAAGGCCGGCGCGTTATCCCGACAGACTGACCAGGTAGAAAGATCAGACACAGAGGAACCTATAATCCCTAATTCACTCCTCCTAGCACCAGTTCAATGGGATGTGATGTCCGAGATTACGCAGGCCAACGAACAGTCCGCTCCACCAGCAGCATGCCCACGAATCGAGCGTTTGTACCAGCTCCTCTAAGGGAGAAACTGTTACATCACGTCCACGACTTACCCAGTTCCGGTCATCCAGGCATCACCGCCACTCATAACCTCCTACAGAACCGGTTCTGGTGGAACTCCATGTTCACGGATGTAACCCAATTTATCCACAACTGCAACGCCTGCCAAACCTCCAAGACCCTCATCTGTCTCCGGCAGGTCTACTACATCCATTACCCATTCCACAACGTCCCTGGTCACACATCGCTATAGACTTTGTCACCGATCTCCCGGTATCACAGGGCAACACCACCATTCTCACTGTCATAGACCGCTTCTCAAAGCCTGTCGTCTCATTCCGCTGCCCAAGCTCCCCACTGCATTTGAGACTGCTGAGTTACTCTGCAATTTTGTATTCAGGTTTTATGGATTACCTGAGGACATAGTGTCGGACAGAGGCCACAATTCACTTCTCGAGTCTGGTCAGCGTTCTTCAAGAAATTGAACATCAACGTCAGTCTCACGTCTGGCTATCACCCAGAGTCCAACGGACAGACAGAGCGGATGAACCAAGAACTCACGCTTCCTCCGCACATACTGCCAAAGAAACCAGACTGAATGGGGTCGATATCTGATGTGGGCGAATACGCTCAAAACTCCTCAGAAAACCAGCCACAAGGATGACACCTTTCCAGTGTGTTTTAGGCTATCAACCCCTCTGTTCCCGTGGTCAGGCGAACCCTCGGAACTACCAGCGGTAAACGAATGGCTGCGCAGGAGCGAGGAGACTTGGGAGCTGGCTCATCATCATCTCCAACGCGGTCAGAAGACAAGAGGTTCAGGCCAACCGGCGTCGGCGAGAATCCCCAGTACACTGAGGGTCAGTGGGTCTGGCTATCCACCAGGGACCTACGTCTCGACTTCCATGCAAGAAACTCAGTCCCAGGTTTGTAGGGCCTTTTCAAATCATAAAACAAATTACACCTGTCTCTTTCGGTTGAATCTGCCTGCTAATTATCGTGTATCTCCCACTTTTCATGTTTCGCTGCTGAAACCCTCCGAAGTCCGAGGAACCGGAGGAACCGAGCGATATCCCCCACCACTGGCGATTGAGGCGAGGAGGCCTATCAAGTCCGAGAACTGCTCGACTCAGGCGTCGGGTCGGAGACTACAGTATCTGGTCGATTGGGAGAGTGCGGTCCAGAGGAGCGATCCTGGGTCAACAGGGATGATATCCTGGACCCTACACTCATGGAGGAATTCCATCGGATGCACCGGAGAGACCGGCCTCGACCACGTGGTAGACCCGGCGTCTGTCTCCTCGCGTCAGGAGCCGCTCGCAGGGTGGGGCTCTGTCATGAATAACGCTTCTCCGGTTCATCCTCCGGACCGCCGGAGGAGCCATCACCGAATACTGAGGCACGATCATTCGGACTCCAACTCCCATGGGCCCTCATTCCTAGGACTGATTACACTCACACCTGCACTGCATCACACACCCTATTTAAGACACACACATGCATCACACCATTGCGAAGTCTTGATTTGCTACGGTTGTCATTTCTGAGCGTTTCCCTGTGTACTGATATCTTGTTGTGACCTGGACTGTTTATCATCTGTGACCCTCTGCTGCCTGCCCTGAACCTTGACTGTACTTTGGATTGTGATTGTTTGCCGCCTGTCTTGACCCTTGCCTGTGACCTGTCTCTGATCCTTGCTGCCTGCCTCGACCATTGCCTGTTCCGGTTTACGGTACTGCTTTGTCCCTGTCTGTTTCTCTGCTCTCAAAATAAAGCTGCAAATGGATCCACTTCCTGTTGACCCTTCATTACAGTTTTATTTAAATTATAAAATGAATCAATAAATATATTACTTCTGCAATAATAAATGCACCATAGAATTTTTTTAAATAATAATAATAATAAATATTTTTATTATTTAAAAAAATCACTAAAATATTAATAATAAATAATATCACTATAGCAAAAATAAATGTAGTCTAAAATAAAAAGGAGCATTCAATAATAATAATAATAATAATATCTAAATATGTCTAATTTCTTTGCTCTCAAATGCTAAAGCTTTAAATTTAAATAAAATAAATCACAGAGCGACCTTAAAGCTAATATTATTGGCCAGCTGGCGAGCAACACTGTTTCATAGACTTCAGGTTGGAAAATACTGAAACCCATAAAACAAACATATTCCTGACTCGTGAATCCTTTTCCTGTTTATATCTAGTGATTCATACAGATTCATGCATTATGCATTCAGGCCGACATACACAGACCAGCGTCCATCTGCAGGCACAAACCTAAAACACATTATAGGATAGATACAGAGTTCTCAGAGATGGCTTCAACAACAAAAAAAGTTACTGGAAAACTGTCGGAAGCTGTTTCACATCCTGATCCCATTCTCTTACTCTCTCCCTTGACTTCCCTTGTCAGTTCTCTGTCATCCCACTGTATATAACACAGGCACGGCAAAACCAAAGCAACGACATCCATGCAGAACAAGTCCTGCAGATAAACTCTAAAGGATTTCTGTGAATTTGTGACCCCTGCAGTGAAGTGCAGCTCTCGGCTGTCTGGAGATCTGCATACAGTAAAAAGACAAACAGTCCTGTAAATAAAGACGGCTGTCCGGCAACTGTCTTCCCCGCGACGCCATTATTGACCCTAGTCAGATGCTCTGCTGATTAAAAATTGATCCCTTTGGAAAAATCTAATCAACAGAACAGGATTCTTTCATATGAGGAGGGCACAGCTGCTGACACAAGGGTTGCAGACCTGTTATTAACCCCTGATCCGCCACGCAAACACACACACTCCCTCAAGGCCTCGGCCAGACCGCGGCCCAGACGTCTTGAATTATTCAGGAGACTCTGCGGCCACCTCACCTCAATTTATGCAGGCCACTACTCTTAATGGACCATCCGGGGGCCCCAAAGAACGGTCAGCGGAGGGAAGGGGGCCGTTTGAGCCATCAGGCCCGAGCGACTGGTGGGCTGGCGGGGTGTGAGAACGAATTCATCAGCGAGGTAGTGAGGGTCACCGCGGGTTAATGATGCCACGCGTCTAGACGGCCGCCGCTCTTGGCCTTTGTCCGAGAGCCAGCTGCGGGTGAGACAGGAGGGCTGGGAACACGAGCGCTTCCCACGCCACACACACTGTATTATTTTGCTTTAAGCACTAGGCATGATGCTTCCAGCTCGTCACATCTCATCTAAACACGTGTGCATCCTAGTGATGCCAGAAAATAACCGCTGTGATCAAGGGGCTACAGCAGCAGTGCATCACTCATATTAAGAGCGATCGTGTACAATATTACGTCTTGAGGGCAGGAGGCCGCGTCTAACATGAAACGCCTAAAATTCACACCCATGGTGAGTAAGGATACAGATCAATCTTCCCAAATAACAGAAGACTGGACAGATATAGAGAGAGATACAAGCAACTACTACAAACTCAAGTATGATATTGCATATCAAGATGCATGTTATCAATATAATAAAATAATGGATAAAAGTGTTTGCTTATCGGGTATATCCGGTATATAAAGTGATATACTTATCGGGTATATCACTTTATGATGAAACATTACACTTTTCAAGGTCTTTTCCCCCCATTTTGCAGAAATGTTCTGTCGTTTGCATGTATAAATCGTAGGTTACTCTTGATTTGTGGCATACACATAACACATGATCAATTTCTATTATTCAAATCAGTTAAATGATTGATTGAGGCTGCATAATTTAGGACAACTGGATACGGGAACACTTCATATAACACCCGATGTACTTTCTACATCGTAAAAAGGAAAGGCATCTACGCTGATATTAGTCTCTCTGTTTATCCCGAGGTAACTGTAGTCAGCCGGATCCGGTCCGGATCCGGTCCGGATCCGGTCCGTATCCAGAACAGATGTGGACCTGCACCTATAGAGCCCTGAATGTCACCTAGACAATCCCCTGTGAGGGCCTCGTCGACATGACAGCCATCGGCACAGATCCTCCGCACAGACCCAATGGCCAGCTTCGGCTCCACACCGCCGGGATGAATCTATCTTCAAGGAAAAGGATCTGAATTGTGACATGTGATGCAGCCTGAATCATAATGACACTGTGTTTGTTCGTTGGCCAGTGGAGAACTAAACGACTGAACCTGGTTTCTCCCAAGGTTTTTTTCTCCATAATCATTGCTACACATGTATTCCTATTTCACTTCATTGTGCCCTAATTTAATTCACTATTATACTGATAAATACATTGTTTGCTGATCTGTGTCCTTTGAACATGTCTGAAATGCATAATGTGGACAAATCACTCTAAATTGTAATGTAGCCATATGCATTTTCTGTGAAGCTGCTTTGAAACGATATGTATTGTGAAAAGCGCTATACGAATAAACGTGAATTGAATTCTGTCACCTGATGGAGTTTGGGTTCATTG
The DNA here is from genome assembly GCA_023029165.1 of Gobiocypris rarus. Lineage (NCBI taxonomy): Eukaryota > Metazoa > Chordata > Actinopteri > Cypriniformes > Gobionidae > Gobiocypris > Gobiocypris rarus. The sequence goes on from CM040928.1 coordinate 3,852,390, forward strand.
CTACTGTCGCCTCTGGCTTGCTTAGTTTGGGGACACTTAATATTCAACATTATTGATCTGACTGAACTAACACTGTTGTATGAGAACTGACTTGAGCTGGATGATGACAGTTCTTTGCAAAACTGCTTTATAGATGAAATTAACTCATTTAATAATTGATGATCTTCCAAAAAAACTGAAGCAACACTGAACTGAGTTCAGCTGAACAAAAGCCGAAATGCATAATTCCCCTGTTATCACTGTAAAGCTGTTTTGAAATGATCTGGTCTAGTATAAAGCGCTATATAAATAAAGGTACTAGAGTAGTAGAAGTTGTTATCTAAATATCCAGCTCAACTATCTACTGAACAACAACAGTATGACATTCTGCAGGGAAACCCGTCTCAATCTACCACAACAATTTCTGGGTGTCCACATACCACAGGTTCACGGTAACCAATCTGAATTCATAAACCTGCTTCTAATCTGTTAAACCCCCCAAAGAGTCAAAAAGCCTCTCCCACACAACATCCTGTGATTAGACCCTCGTCGTACGCCACTCAATACTCAACCTGCTATCATTACACACACAATTACTGCCCCATCAGCACCAGCCCAACCTGTTTAGTAATCATTCTTCCAGGAAAAGCGGGAGGGAGGGAGGGAGGGGGTGGTAGTGGTTGGCAACAATTTTGTTGTCATGAGACAATCTCCTTGGTGATCCAGTTGACCAAACCTCAAGTGTGCAATTGCGGCTAGTAGTAACATTGTGAAAGCATTGCGTAAGGTTTTCCTATCATCTCAGCAATGGGCTACCAATCAACCGATAATATCAGAGAATAACATGTTTCACTACGGATAATATCAGATAATAACATGTTTCACTACAGATAATATCAGGTCCCTCCCTACACTGCTTCCTACTGAAAACATTATGGAAGTTACTATTAATAACATTTTGAAAGGCCTCATATTAAGGAAACTCATCTGAAGAGTCATCTGCAATTCACTGTCTTTTGTGTGGTGGGGTTTAAAATCAACCCTGGGAATGAAACCATGCTTAGCAACTATACTTACCCTTGTACTAAGGCCCTGTTTACACCTGGTATTAAGATGCGTTTTGGTCCATCAGATCACAAGTGGATGAGGGAGACACATACCCGTTTACACCTGGTGTTTTAATCCATCTCTTTTGTCCACTTTCAACCACTTCTGTCCTGATTTCTTGGAGGGGAAAGTCTATGGACGGGTGAATGTATGGGGTTTTTCAGATCTTTCGATGTAATGGATGAAATATGAATATGAAATACATATGAACACGCCTGGAGACGACGGGAAAACACACAGAGAGCAGGAGCTTTTGTTTCTGATCTGATGCTGTGAGTGTGTGATAGAAATCAGGAATGGTGAGAGAACACTGTGCTGATACGTTTTTCCTCTTGGGTCTTTAGTCGACAAAGTTTAAATCCCGTCTGGCTAGCGTGCTTCCCATAATGTTCACGCATTTGGTCAGTAGGCGGAGAGTAGACGGTCTATTGTGGCTGTTTGAATGCATTTGAACATGAGCATCTACACTACGTTTTCCACTACCTCTAAAAGTGGACAAGCTCAAAGCATTTTAGACCCTGTTTAGACCTGTGTTTAGTGTCGTCCACTTGTGATCCGATCGACCAGGTGTAAACAGGGCCTAAGAGTCAGAGTAACTAAAACAGCAGCTTTAACTCATGCAGTTAACTAATGTTATCAAGTGAAACCTTTTCTAAAGTGTTACCAATAAATGTAAAGTTGAAGTACTAAAATGATTAAAACTGAAATTAATAAATAAATACTAATAAAATTATTAAAACTAAAATTAAACCAGAAAATATACAAATAAATGTTGATTCAAAAATAATAATAATATATCAGAATCTATTTGAGGTTTGATGTAATTATGGGTTTATTGATTTTGGACCAATGAGAATTCAGTGTAGGCGGAGCTACTCAGTCATTTTGTCATACACAAATGGGCATTTTTTAATAAATATAAGTTTTATGGATCTTAAATTCTGAAGCAGACTGTTAAAACATACCAAAATGCTGGAATAAACTAAATATAATTATTAGATAAAAGTCTTAAACTTAAGATTTAAGATTAATTTTGCCTTGACAATTATCTAACATTAAAGTTAATTATTAAAGTAAATGAATGACTAAAACTGAAATAAATTTTAAAAACTAAAACTAATAAAAATGACAAAAGCACATAAAACTAAAACTAAAATTAAAATGGAAAATATAAAAATAAAGCTAATTCAAAAGTACTAATAAATCAGAACATATTTTAATGTACTTGATTTTGAGAATTCAGTGTGGGCGGAGCTACTCAGCAACATGCCGTTTGAAAACACACAAACATGGAGGCGATGTATTGATATGTGTCATTCAAATAGCCATTTAATTTTAAAAAACTATATATGTTTTATGGATCTTTCTCTAAAATGTATTCAAGTGATCACAGCACTGAAAAAATAAGCATGTTGAATCACTGCACGTGAGATCTTCAGTTGAATGCTAAAATATCCTTCAAAACAAACCCACCCTGTGTGTACGTTCAGTGAGACAAAACGTCTGGTGTCATAGCGGCTGAGGTCAACAGTCTCGGCAGTGACAGAGCTAAACTCAAGGGCGGTCGTCCCATCCGGAGTCACCCTTTACAAGCGGTACAATCTCCCTCCATCAAGGTGACTGCGCTCATAACTCAAATACCAGCGTAGAGGGCAATCCCAGCGGCCATGTAACAACACACAGGAAAAAACACAGAGAACACGTTACTGAGAAGGGACACACAACATTACATAACATCAGATTTTTTCGTTAACTTTGATTGCTTTCAGCGTGTCCTTCTAGCAGGTGCAGCTGAGCAAGCAAAAGTCTAATTTGAGCTTGTGTCGTTCATATGAAAGGGACCACTGGGGAAGAACCGCTCTCATATTCACACACTCCAGCAGCGAACATACTAATCTCACAACAGCAAGAACTACTTATTTCAAGCATTAACTCAATTCACTGCAGTAAATTACCCCTCATCAGCCCGTGCTGCTGTACCCTGAAAACTACACTTACTTACTAGTGATATCTATTACCTCCAACACACAATTCCACTTTAGAACCAAACAATGACAAACAACGCAACTAAATAATGCAAAAAAAAATTTTCCAAAATTTTTGAACATATTTGATTATCAAAAGTAAATTCATAAATAACTAAATAAATAAAATGTATTTGGAATTATGCTATCACAAGCTGGCTTTAATGGCAAAATTATTAAAAATAAATATATTTAAAAAAAATTCATAGCAAATCAATTAATAGAGTAAATGTGAAAAAATAAAATATATAAAAATAAAATATTAGTATTATATTGTTTGTTAACAATTAAATAAGCATACATATCCCAGCACGTGTGTTATTATTATTATTATTATTATTATTATTATTATTATATAAAACACAAACATCCCAGCAGGAAAGAAGGATGGAAGGATGGAAGGATGGATGGATGGATGGACGAATAGAACGATATATATAGACTGATGGAAGGATGGAGGGATGGACGGACAGACGGAACAATATATAGACGGATGGATGGATGGAATGATAGAGTCTGATAAATGGATGGACAGAATGATATATAGACTGATGGATGGATGGACAGATAGAATGAGGGAAAAATGACTAGAACGATATATAGACTGATGGATGGACAGAGAGAATGATATATAGATGGGTGAATGGATGGAACAAAATATAGACTGATGAATGATGAAATTATATATAGATGGATGGATGGATGATGGAGCGATATATAGACTGCTGGATGGAGCGATATTTAGAGTGATGGATGGAGCGATATATAGAGTGATGGATGGAGAGATATATAGACTGATGGATGGAGCGATATAAAGACTGATGGATGGAGCGATATATAGACTGATAGATGGAGCGATATATAGACTGATAGATGGAGCTATATATAGACTGATAGATGGAGCGATATATAGACTGATAGATGGAGCAATATATAGACTGATAGATGGAGTGATATATAGACTGATAGATGGAGCGATATTTAGACTAATAGGCGGAGCGGCGTATATAGACCGATGGATGGAGAGATATATAGACTGATGGATGGAGCGATATATAGAGTGATGGATGGAGAGATATATAGACTGATGGATGGAGCGATATAAAGACTGATGGATGGAGCGATATATAGACTGATAGATGGAGCGATATTTAAACTAATAGATGGAGCGACATATATAGACCGATGGATGGAGCGATATATAGACTGATGGATGGAGCGATATATAGACTGATGGATGGAGCGATATATAGACTGATAGATGGAGCGATATATAGACTGATAGATGGAGCGATATTTAAACTAATAGATGGAGCGACATATAACCGATGGATGGAGCGATATATAGACTGATGGATGGAGCGATATATAGACTGATGGATGGAGCAATATATAGACTGATAGATGGAGCAATATATAGACTGATAGATGGAGCGATATATAGACTAATAGAAGGAGCGATATATAGACTGATGGATGGACAGAGAGAATGATATATAGATGGGTGAATGGATGGAACAAAATATAGACTGATGAATGATGAAATTATATATAGATGGATGGATGGATGATGGAGCGATATATAGACTGCTGGATGGAGCGATATTTAGAGTGATGGATGGAGCGATATATAGAGTGATGGATGGAGAGATATATAGACTGATGGATGGAGCGATATAAAGACTGATGGATGGAGCGATATATAGACTGATAGATGGAGCGATATTTAAACTAATAGATGGAGCGACATATATAGACCGATGGATGGAGCGATATATAGACTGATGGATGGAGCGATATATAGACTGATAGATGGAGCGATATATAGACTGATAGATGGAGCGATACATAGACTGATAGATGGAGCGATATATAGACTGATAGATGGAGCGATATATAGACTGATAGATGGAGCGATATATAGACTGATAGATGGAGCAATATATAGACTGATTGATGGAGCAATATATAGACTGATAGATGGAGCGATATATAGACTGATAGATGGAGCGATATATAGACTGATGGATGGAGCGACATATATAGACTGATGGATGGAGCGATATATAGACTGATGGATGGAGCGATATATAGACTGATAGATGGAGCGATATATAGACTGATAGATGGAGCGATATATAGACTGATAGATGGAGCAATATATAGACTGATAGATGGGCGATATATAGACTGATAGATGGGCGATATATAGACTGATAGATGGAGCGATATATAGACTGATAGATGGAGCGATATATAGACTGATAGATGGAGCAATATATAGACTGATAGATGGAGCAATATATAGACTGATAGATGGAGCGATATATAGACTGATAGATGGAGCAATATATAGACTGATAGATGGAGCGATATATAGACTGATAGATGGAGCGATATATAGACTGATAGATGGAGCGATATACAGACTGATAGATGGAGCGATATATAGACTGATAGATGGAGCGATATATAGACTGATAGATGGAGCGATATATAGACTGATAGATGGAGCGATATATAGACTGATAGATGGAGCAATATATAGACTGATAGATGGAGCGATATATAGACTGATAGATGGAGCGATATATAGACTGATAGATGGAGCGATATATAGACTGATAGATGGAGCGATATATAGACTGATGGATGGAGCGATATATAGACTAATAGATGGAGCGATATATAGACTGATAGATGGAGCGATACATAGACTGATGGATGGAGCGATACATAGACTGATGGATGGAGCGATATATAGACTGATAGATGGAGCGATATATAGACTGATAGATGGAGCGATATATAGACTGATAGATGGAGCGATATATAGACTGATAGATGGAGTGATATTTAGACTGATAGATGGAGCGATATTTAGACTAATAGACGGAGCGACGTATATAGACCGATGGATGGAGCGATATATAGAGTGATGGATGGAGCGATATATAGAGTGATGGATGGAGCGATATAAAGACTGATGGATGGAGCGATATATAGACTGATGGATGAAATTATATATAGATGGATGGATGGATGGATGGAGCGATATATAGATGGATAGATAGATAGTAAATGGTACCAAGTGTTGCCGATTTGGGAAATGAATGTGTTAAAGACGTTATCCCAGCCACTGGCATTAGCACTTCAAGACCGACAGGTTTAAGATCCCGTTGCAAAGACAATTTTCCAGCCCAGAACTGTGGAATAGGGTCAGATTGGGATCCAGCACCAGTGGAAAACATGCTAGCAGGGGTTGCAAAAGGCTACTTTCATCTAAACCCTACGGAGGACGGACGTCCCTCTATGCAGCAGTTATTATACACTGGGTTTGTTGAATATAATAATCAGCAGACAATATTTCAAAGGGATGTGAGCGCTTGTGCTGCTGGCAGTGGAACAGCTGGGAAGCGGCTCCCCAGAAGAGCATTCTGGGATTAATGCACAGGTCAGAAGTCTATCACAACTAAAGATGCTTCATATGGTGCTTTGATCATTTCCATCTCAGTGCTGGTAGAAGCCATACAGAGAGTTACTGTATTTACAGACTGTGAGCTTTTGGTGCAGAAACTTTTTTTTTAAATGACATTGATTTATAGCACCACAAATAAATGCTGCCATAAAACCAAAATAATAGCTTATATTCTATGGAAAATAACCTGTCATTACATAAACAGCCTAACGTCAGAGCCGTCAGCACAAAAACTGTTCCCTTTTGTAAGAAAGATATCAAACAAAAAAATTCAGAACAAACCATTAAGATGTTTGAGCTCAGTGTATGATGATTGAGTTAGCAGCAGGCTTTAGCTTTACCAACACATCCATCCAGTCATGCTTTTGGAAGGCAAATTGTATTTTCACCAAATTGATTTTCTCCTCATTGATTTTCTTATTTTACAAAGTGTGATACAGTCATCTGTTGCACCAACATCGGTCATCTCTGCACAATAACCAAACCTGTGCCGGTATCACATTAGATGCACTGAAACCTGACAGAAAATGGGTGAACAATTCTGTGATGAGCCGCCGTGCATCAACAAAACTACAATTCGATTCTTAAGCCAAGTGCACACCACGAGAATCAAGCTCATCGCCCTTTGATATTTTGTGTCTGTGACTAAAATCCCTGCATCACAGCCATTGGAATATGACTTGCGGAAGAGCAATGGCTAAGAGTAATAGCTATAGACATATAATTTATTTTATAATATAATGTCTTATTCATGAAGGATGAGCAGAACAAAAGTTGTTCATAAAACCATTCTTATAAAAACTGTTGCATGCAATTCAATGTGACAATTTTGTTCAGCCAAAAATAAAAAATAAACTGTGCCATTTATTCATTCTCATGTCATTCCAAACCGGTATAACTTTCTTTTCATCTGTGGGACACAAAAGATGATATTTAATTTGACCATGCAATTAAAGTTAATGGGGTCCCGAACAACACTGGACACGAGAGTGAGTAAATCATGGCAATTTTGGGGTAAAATGTTCCATCAAAGTTTTGCAATTTACAATCAATTCACTTTGCTTGTGTTTGATGAGTGAAACTCAAGAGTGTGAAACAGTATGCAATGCTAAACACTTCACACAGTAGTGCACTGCACTGGTCTCAGAATATTGCATGCAGTTAGCTCAAAAATATTTATGCATTTCAATCCAGTTTTGTGTCAACATTTTGTCAAAATTATGTTAATCACAGATGATATTACTTCCAGTTCATTCATCACACTGGACGTTGGGTGCACTGCATTGTGGGACAAAGTCTTATACAAAACCAGTTATAAGTATGTGTCAGAGTAAAATGAACTTTTTTGTTTTAATCTATAAACTACTGACAACATTTCTTCCAAACAAAAAAACTTTAGAGCATTTATTTCCAGAAAATGACTACTAGTCAATAAACAAAACAAAAAAAAAGTTAATATTCATTTTTAAACAACACAACACTAATGAAGAGTTCAGAAATCAATATTTGGTGGAATAACCTTGATTTCCAATCACAGCTTTCATGTGTCTTGGCATGCTCCCTATCAGTTGCTCACATTGCTGTCGGGCGACCTTATGCCACTCCTGGCACAAAAATTCAAGCAGCTCAGATATGTTAGATGGCTTGTGACCTTCCATCTTCCTCTTGATCACATTCCAGAGGTTTCCATTGAGGTTCAAGTCTGGAGTTTGGGCTGGCCATGACAGGATCTGGTGCTCCTCCATCTAGTTGGAGTCATGCATTCTTCACAAAGATCTGCCTAATTCCAGCCGTACTTAAGAACCACCAGATCATCACCAACCCTCCATTAAAATTGCCTGTGGATTGTAGGCTTCTCCAGGTCTCTGTCTAACCATTAGAGGGCCAGGTGTTAGGCAAAGCTGAAAACTGGACTCAGAGAAGATCACAATCAGGCAGATCTGTCTTTGTGAAGGACAGGTGACTCAAGCCACATGCACGGTTATCCTGGAAGAAAACTTGCTTCCATCTGCTCTGACATTCCCCAATTCAAAGAATTGTTTTTTTCCCAAAGGACATTGCTCCAATCCACACAGCCAGGTCAATCAAGGTGTGGATGGAGGACCACCAGACAAGACCCTGTCATGGCTATCACAGTCTCCAGACTTGAACCTCAATGGAAACCTCTGGAATGTGATCAAGAGGAAGATGGAAGGTCACAAGCCATCTAACATATCTGAGCTGCTTGAATTTTTGTGCCAGGAGTGGCATAAGGTCGCCCGACAGCAATGTGAGCAACTGATAGGGAGCATGCCAAGACACATGAAAGCTGTGATTGGAAATCAGGGTTATTCCACCAAATATTGATTTCTGAACTGAAGAAGTTAAAACTCCTGTTTCTTTAGAATTATTTTAGTACTTAAACTTTACTTCAGTTAGCTGCTAAGGCAAACGTTTTTCCATCTAATATTTTATTTCAGATTTATTCCAGTTACCAAAATTATTTTAAGGGTTTTAATTAATAAGAACACTGAACAAAACCTGAACGTACAGAATAATGAATAGCCCCTGCCCTTTAAAAAAATAGCCAATAGTGTTTCCTTTATATCACAGCTCATCCAGAGCCATTGAGGAATCTCCTCCATATCGCTTTAAAATAGCATTCTGTGCAGAATTCAGTCTGAATCGTTCCCTATCCCCTATATAGTGCACTATGTGCCATTCACCATTGTAGAAAAATGCGTGAACAAGTGACCGATTTCACTCGCAGCTTCAGCGTCTGTTTAAAATGTAGGGGGCGGGGCTTTAGAAATTTCTAGAGAGCATTTGATTGGACAGAAAATCTGATGAGAAGCTGAAGTGCAGAGTACACTAGCTTATAGATAACATTAATGCTAACATATTCATACTAGAAGCCAAATAACCTTAAATTTTGATTTCATGGGGACTTTAAAACAACCTTAAGTCATCCATTTTCAATGAGAAACCACTGGCGATGAGACTAAGTTACATTAAGCAAATATACAGTGACAAAATGTTGCAGCTACCAATGGGAGTGCTCACGAAAGATCATGTGATTAGCCACCAAGGTTTAACCTCACAAGCCAGTACAACATTACTCTGTTTGGCTACTGCAATCAAGTAGGAAGACCTACAAGCACAGAGATCTTTATCTGGAACATCCTGTTTCCATGGAAGGATCAGAGCAGTTGCTGGAGAGCAAGAGCCCGTCATAACGACCCTCATCTCACATTTACACCCTTCGGTGCAGCCCGAGGGAAAGCGGCCGGCTCCTGCCCTCTCCAGCAAGGCCCGCAGCAGCGTTTAGCAAAACCTGCTGCTCTCGATAGGGGCACGGAGATGGAGAAAGAATCAGGGGGAGAGAGAGAGCGAGAGAGAGAGGAAGAAGAGAAAGAGAGGGGGTCCCTGGAGGGCTGAACAATCAGACAATTTCAAGATCACGAAGCATTAAACCAATCCCGGCAGGGTACACTAATTAAACAGCCGGGCCCAGCACCGCCAACCAATCCCCACAGAGCAATTAAATCCATCCCCTCTAAAACACTGTGGAACCTGTCTGGGGAAAACCACGGAGAGAAAGCGAGAAGAAAAAACATCAAATTCATCTGGAGAGAGGGGGATAGAGGGGGAATGCAGTAAGCTACTAACAAGGGGAATTGAATGGGAACGATTCAATCCGATGCTTTGTTCTACTCGTCTTTATTTATTTTTTAATTACTACATTCAAAAAACGCCCCAAAAACGGATCTTACTTGGGGGCCCCGAGACCACTGTTGTCATTCAAAAAGCATGACCCCGGCATAAATTCATATTAAATAGTTCAGGAAATACTTCCAGACTCGAAAGATGGAAGAACAACTGCCTGGAGCTCCTTAATAAACCGGCGGAGATGATCACCGTGTCATCCAGCACAATCTATACGCCGGCGCACTGATCAAAATCATCCCGGAATGAAAAACGACTCCATCATCCGTCAAAGAGCTCCTGGGCGACGCCGGATAACTTCCCAAATCCAAATTACATTGGAAAAGTCTGCGTAATAACGTCACTATCATCAAAGATCACATTTGTAATCCATATCAACTTCCTGTTTCTTGCAATATGCTTCACGAGACTGTGCTGAAGCTGTGTAGAACACTACAAAAAAAAGACAATTTGTTAAACTTGCATTAATACGAGATTTGAAACATTATAGCTATTTAATTAATAAAGCATGCTGAGGAAAAGGGAGCATGTGGTCTGCAGTGTGTATGCGTGTGGCCCTGTGCGACTGTATCTAAACTGCCCTTTGGCGTGTTGAGACGTCCCACCGGTTTCAGTCAGAGCTGATTTTCTCCATTTCTCTCTGAGGCCGTTATGTAAACACTAGAAGTGACAATTCAAAATAGGCGACAGACTACGGATAAACTGCATTTAGATTCGCTTAGCATGGAAGCACACGCATTGCATGCAAATTTAATGCACACACCATGCTACCAAACATGCAGGAAATGTGATTTTCTTTATGTAAAATAACTTTAGCACAGTAATGCCAAAGTGCTTTGATTTATACTATGATACCGTTCAAGTCTCTTCTGCTCACCAAGGCTGCATTTATTTAATCAAGCATACAGTAAAACAGTAATATTGTGAAATATTAATACTATTTAAGTTTTATTTTTGAATATACTGCATTTTAAAAAGCAATTTCTTCCTGTGATTTTCAGCATCATTCCTCCAGTCTTCAGTGTCACATGATCCTTCAGAAAACATTCTAATGATGATTTACTCAAGAAACATTTCAGATTATTATCAACAGTTGTGCTGCTTCATATTTTTGTGGAAACGTGATATTTTTTTTCAGGATACTTTGATTAATAGAAAGTTCAAGGGAACAGCATTTATTTGAAATCAATCTTTGTAACATTATAAATGAATATTTAATGCATCCTTGCTGAAAAAAAAGGAATGAATTTCTTTCACCAAAACAATTTATAAAATTCTAACTGACCCCAAACAGTCAGTTATATAAAACAAGGGTGCATATTTTACTTTTCTTTTAGTAGAGATAATGCATACTACTACTAAAGCTTGCAGAACATTTAATAGATGTTTTTCAGGTTACATCAGACTAATATACAATTTTCAATGCAATACCAACAGATTTAACAAAAGTTATTGACCAAAAAGCTGATGACCAGTTTCAGATCAGGTCAGCTAGAGAGGATACGGTCCTTGGAGTCCAAATCTCATCACCAATTCCAAACTGTATGGCGGCCCTTTGGTGGATTTCCTCAAGTCTGAATAGTGTATTATTAATGTTCTCGCTGTAATAATCCATTGAATCGATGATTATGCCTTGCTTATGTTAGACCTGCCACCCCCCACCCAGCCCCAACCAGTTTTTTTCTTTTTCTTTGTACTCTTATATTTGTACACGATGTAAAAAAAATAAAAATAATGTCAGGTTAAAATTATTAAAAAGTCCCTGGTGAAATAATTAAATAATCAAGATTTAAAAGTCTTAAGCACCTAAATAAAATTTCAGGGGTGCGAGGTTCGTTGATTAATGAAAATAACCCAGACTGCTGGGCTCTGCCTGTTGGGTCATTTTGTTGGGTTGTTTTCACATTGTTGTGCTGGGTTAAGTCTCACTGACAGTAGAAATGATGCACCTCCTCACAAACTGCCCAGCTTGCTGGGTTATAGTATCCCACTTGCCAAACTGGATTAAACCGGATCTGTCAACGGTCATTTAGTATCCTTCCAGAGAGAAAACTTCTTGAGGTGATCTTCCTGAATATCTTTAATGTTTGTATTCACTTGTATATCAAATAATTACAGTCTCAACATTTTAAACTACATTAAGCTCCCATTGTTTGCTCTGATAACATTATTTCACATTTCTTAGGATCGCTTGCGTTGCAGACCGAGTGAGAGATTCAACGCAGCCATGTTCAAATAAAGTATCACCACCCATTAAACACGTTTCTACACAACTAGAGTTCAAATGAGCTGCCAGCACCGAACATTGCTGATTATAATTGTAGCGACGCTGGTGCCACGCTTTGACGGAAGGTGAGACTGTAATGTCTGACATAAGAGACTGAAAGCTTTTTACCCCCTTTAATATCACTTAGCAAACACGATATATATTGTCATCTGTTTTCACCAGAATAGATACCAGTTTTCTTCCCACGGATGCCAGAAGTACACCACCGGCTGCTCCTGCCACTTCCTAAATGTTTTATGTTGTTAATTTGCTGTCAAATTAATTTATTGTATCTAGACTGTTTGTTTAGGTGAGTAAAACGAACCCAGCTTTCAGTCAAAATGAGCTGACATTGGGTTAAAGTGTGCAAACCCGCCTGCTGGGTTAGTTTGACCCAGCATGTGTTCTATCCAATATTTACTCAGTGCTGGGTGGCCAAATTGGTTGTTTTTAACCCAGTGATTTTTAGAGAGTAGGTGATTTCTTATTGGTCTGGTGTGAAAACAGTCCTGCACCCTCATCTATATGGATCGGGTCCTTCAATGTGCATCTCAGAGGGTTTAATTTTTCATCCAGCAGGTGAAATTCCTAAGTCTGATCGCTTAGTAAAGTGAAAGTACTCCGGATCCCTAACCCCAAGTATGAACACTGGTGTTTGGTAAGGAAATCATCACTATTAACGGTCATGTTTATACCTGATTGGTGCTGTTGTGAACTATATTGTGTTTGTGTGATACAGGGTTTTTTTATTCTAGTGCTCTTCACTAGGTGGGAAGGGTGAAAAAAACACATTACACGTGCAGACGCTTGCACACAAACACTCACACACACACAATCATAGGGTCTCCTTTATCCCTGAAGGGCAGAATGGACAATAGAGAGCTGAATTATGGTAACTGAAGAACTGGCTGATATAAAAGCGACACAGAGAGAGAGCAGAAGAAGAAGAATGGAGGGGATTCAATAAGGCCTCTGTAAAATGAACAAGAAAGGCCGGTGCTCAATACATCTGCCATCAGACAGTCAAAACAAATAAAGAGGGCCGCCGTACAGGTACACAGCTCAATATGGCCTCACTCGCTCTGGCTTCGGCTGCCAGCAGGGAGAAGACACAGCTATATACTCCAACAGATGAGCCATTAGCTCTCTCTCTCTCACACACGATCTGGTTTATGGGGTCGCTATCGGGTTTAGCCGGACACTGAGAGCCGGGCCTTTACCTCGCTGGTGCGGTAGACTAATGTCTCCCCGAAGTTTTGTTAAAATCTCATTATTTACTGAAGTGCCGAGACCATCGCCGTCCCCGAGAGTGAGCGCACCGGGTATTAATATGAAAATGCAGAGATTCATTGCCATGACGAACTATCAGACTCCAGCACGGATCGATGGGGAAAAAATTGAGGATCGCTGCTTTTGGGACGTCGTTAAGGATTTAGAGGAGGAACCGGCTTAAACAGGAAGTGTCTGTCACAGTTTAGCCGTGTGCGTGTGTGTGTGTGCGTGTGTGTGTGCGTGTGTGTGGCGGTGCACCTCAAACACATGCGTGAGGGTCAGAGGTGTGATCCGTCAATGCAAATCTCCTTATGTGTGGCGCTTATGACTAATTCATGCAGCTTCAAGAGATGGCCAATTCATAAATAAAATCGTTCTGCTGAGCTGATTCTTTTTAATGATTCAGTTAAACTGGTTTGCAAAACATGCTGAAGTTTAATACTTAGGATTAGGGGTTTCGAAAATATTGTCAACAACAACATTATTAATAATACTATAAGCAATATTTAGCCTTTTTAAACATTCTGATTAATAAAGAACAGAAAATGGCATAACCTACAACCCAACCTAGTCATTGAATCAGGTTCAACTGATTCTTTTTATGATTTCATTGAACCAAACATGCTGAAGTTTAATACTTCTATATACTAATAAACTAATATACTAAGAGTTTTAAAAACTGAAAATATCCTACAATCTAAAAAAAAAAAAACTTCAAATTTACTACAAAAATTAAATCTTTTGATTCCAATTCTCAAAAGAATCAGTGAATCAAGACTTTGAAGTTCAACTGATTCTTTTTTATGATTTCATTGAACCAATTCATAAGCATGCTAAAGTCTACTAACACTAAGGGTTTTGAAAACATTGTTAATCCCAACAAAAAGATTCTTATGAATATTATGTTTTTAATCAAAAAAAAAAAATTATGTTTGAAACAATGTAAAAAAAAATGGCGTAACCAATTACCTAAATAAAAAAAGATCATCTTAAATAAACAGAAATAATCAGCTATTTTATTCAAATTTAAATGTAAAGTCACGCAGGAATGTGAACGATTCTTTTGATTCCTTTAATTCTCAAAAGAAGAAGTGAATTAGGTCTTTGAAATGGTTCAACTGATTCTTTTTTATGATTCAGTGGATTCAATTTACATAAACATGTTGCAAATTTAATACCTAGGGTTACGGGTTTTGAAAATAAGTTAGCAACAACATTATTGAGAATATTATGACCAATATAATGTTAATAACCTTAAAATAACAGGAAAAGCTATTTTATTACAAAAGAAAGAAAGAATGTGAAGTCATTGAGATTCTTTTGATTCCTTCAATTTTTAAAAGAATCAGTGAATCAGTTCTTTAAACAGGTTCACTGAAACAAAGGCCGAATCGGAAATCTCCCCCTAAACCCTCAATCACTACTCCCTAGTGAGTGAGTGAGTGAGTGAGTGTACATCAGTTGTACACTCGTTATTGCAGTGCAATGTGGGATAGAATGAGTGCATTTGATAACGTCTATGGTTTCGGACAACACTACAAATGGCTGTCCCCTCAAAAATGCCCTATTTGAGGGTATAGGGGTGATTTCAGATTCAGCCGAAGTGTTCAAATGAGCCAATTCGCTAAAATGAATCAGAATGCCCAATGCAAAACCGGCAGTAATGCTTTCAGGCTGTTGTGGGCGTTGTTATGAGGTTACTAAGGTATAGTGGGAGGATGCTTGATATTGAGTCCTACTGGTCCAAAGAGTAAACAAACTGTCCAATGCTAATAACTTCAGTTTAGCACACACACACACACACACACACACACACTGCCCCTGCCCCTAAACCTACCCATCACAGGAGACTCCGCAGTTTACTTTCTGTGATAAAAACCTAATCCTGTGTGATTTATAAGCATTTTGAAAAGTGAGGACATGGGGAACGTCCTCATATTTCACCCTCTTTTGTAATGCCTATGTCATACCCATGTCATTATACACATTTGTGTCCTGATATTTCACAAAACATGCCCACACACACACACACACACACACACACACACACACAACACAGTATTAGTGAGACATTGGCTTTGTGTAGGTATAAGCCACCAATGTAGCAACTATCAAAGCACACGCACTAAGGGTTAATCCAGGAACAGTGGAGGTAAATGGGGGAAAATAAGTGTGGACAGGTATGAAAATCGAGCCTTAGGAGGGTCACAGCGATTAAGGGGCTGTTTTATGACAGACCGGCTCTCTCGCCCAGTGAATAGGCACCCGGCGTCGAGCAAAAACCGGTTTATCATTCCTTTCCGCACGCTGAAGTATCCGCTTTGAAGTCTCGAGCGCTAATTCTACAGAGGAAGGTTAAACTGCTTAAATCTTGAGTCAGTTTCACTTCTCCTCTAATGTTGTCGGCTGAGCGGGAGGGGAACGTGACTCTGGGATCTTCACAACTCAATTTGCAGACACCGTAAAAGCCTTTTCTCGACGCTTTTCTCTCCTCTTTGTTTCCTCTGCCGAAGGTTCACAGAGAGAGATGGAATTTCCATTCTGCCAGTCTGATGGATAAGAGATTGTTCTTTGTGAAGGGTGAGACATTAGGGTGCACACTTATGGAAATGTTTGTTTCTCAGCACAGGCGGAAGCTCTCTGTGGTTAATATGAGTTTATAATTGCCTAATTCGACACAGATTAGCTTTTCGAAACAATCTAATGACGGTCAGCACAAACACGCACACATACGAGTCGATTTCATTACTTTACGATTCACGTGCCTAATGGCCTCATACATGCACAAGCAACGTTCCTCACAATTAATATGCATCGGGACTCCAAACTATGAGCAAAACGCCACAATGATTTGTAAACGGTTTTAAATACGCATTGTTATGAAGCACAAATGAGCCAGTTCTCATCTAAAGAATCAATGAAATCACATTCACAAATACGTATTGAACTTGCAATGTATGTAGCAGATCTTCTAACAATGGCGAAGATTAACTTTAAAGAGTTTGAGGCACCCACAGAAGATCATGACAAAACAAAGCAATTCTATCATTTAATTCATGCGTATAGTATCTATTAAACCATCATATTTTATTGTCACACATGAGTGCAGCATAAACCGTCTGTAGTTTTGTTGTGCTGCCAGCTAGTAAACGTTGCTGAGGTTTCCTCTCGACAACAGCGTTTTATCCCTGCAAATCCGTGCGCCTTGCAGAATATCTCTAAACCGTTTCCAGATCCAGCGCATTTGACAGCAACAATAACAGCAATAAACACAGATCCCCACCCCCACCCCTGAATGAGTACAGAGTTGAAATGAGTCTTTTTCACGGCCAATTGGAGTTGGTTGGGGAAAAGCTCTGAGCAAACTACAACAGAAAGAAGCCACACATTCACAGAGGAGTGATGGCACTGTTTGACAATATTACGGTCATGTTTTGTGGAGTAAAGATGACATGCATAGACCTGAGTCATGCAAAACACAGCCCTTCAGAAACTGGACCCGAATAAAATGAGCAAAACAACCACAAGACTGATGCTAAGGCCCTGTTTACACCTGGTATTAAGATGCTTTTTGGTGATCGGATCACAAACAGACGAGGGAGACACATCCCTGTTTACACCTGGTGTTTTAATCCGTCTCTTTCAACCACTTCTGTCCTGATTTCTTGGAGGGCAGGGTCTATGGACGGGTGAATGTATGGGGTTTTTCAGATTTTTCGATGTAATGGATGAAATATGCACTTTACATATGAACACGCCTGGAGACGACGGGAAAACACACAGAGAGCAGCAGCTTTTTGTTTCTGATCTGATGCTGTGAGTGTGTGATAGAAATCAGGAATGGTGAGAGAACACTGTGCTGATACGTTTTTCCTCTTGGGTCTTTAGTCGACAAAGTTTAAATCCAGTCTGGCTAGCGTGCTTCCCATAATGTTCACGCATTTGGTCAGTAGGCGGAGAGTAGACGGTCTATTGTGGCTGTTTGAACACATGAGTGTTTACACTACGAAAGCAATCCGGTTGGATGCGTTTTCCACTATCCTGGGAAGTGGTCGAAAGTGGACAAGCTCAAAGCGTTTTAGATCCTGTTTTCACCTGTGTTTAGCGTCATCCAGTTGTAAACAGGGCCTAGTGTCATTTTTGCACCACAATGAACCCTTTCACATTTACAGGATTCTCAGAAACTGAAGGCATCACATTTGGGTGGTCAATGGAAACAACAACTAATAATCATATATAACAACAAATAATCCCCAGTAGCAAAAGACTATGGGCCAGATTTACTAAACAGGGAAAATTAGCATGAGAACACAATCCCATAAAAGCGTTCAGCGCAAATACCAGTAAAATGACGAGCGCAAACCTTCGTAAATCACCTTGCGAGATTCATTTAAATACTCTCCTCCCATAAATTTGGCTTCTGAAAGGGAAACACCTACAAATGCATTTGCAATAAGTTCAGCCGCAAAAATAACCCTGTCCACACTTTTCCAGCGCTAAATGTTCACTGCGTGTCTTTAGTGAATCCTTCCTGACAGTAGTTTTTTAACACAAAAAGAGGGTTTGTGCTGCAACAAGCTCTAAGTAAATCTGGCCCTAAATCCAAAACAGCATTTCTATGACTTTCCAAAAAAGGGAAACAAATGTTTTCGAAAGATTGATTACGCTGGTCAGAAGAGAGAAAGATGTCACTCCCTCAGCTGTTGTTTTAGAAACAATCTCAGAGCAGCATTAAGTGTTATGAATGGACATTAAATGAAATATTTTTTGCAAGATTCACAATGTTACAATCTGTTAAGACACACCATAACAGTCTGTGAAAAGGGTCAATGATTTCTAAACAAGATTACCAAACACTCCTACCACCCTATCTATTTTGCATGAACTAATAAAATTCTGCCATTATTTATTCACTCTAATAAAACTATCCCTTATATACATGGGACTGCATGCTTGAAATGCATTGGGGAAGTATTTGTGTGTGCATAGTCGTACAGATGCCCATTAAACTGGGAAAGGAGAAAGTTTTTAATGCACTTCAGCTAAAATATGACATGAAAAGACAAACTAGGACAAATATACAGAAATAAACACATTTGTTTTATACTTTAGATTACGACACTGAGATCCAACTTTCATCAGCTTCCATATTGGTCACCAAAGCTCTGCACACTCTGGGACAAAAGAGGACAGGGTGTTTGCACAGGGATCTTGTTAGCCTGCTCCCTATTGGTCAGATCTGTCCTAAAAGAGACTAGCAGAGACCTTTTGGCCTGTCCTTTCCATGAGCGCCCACGGAAATGCCATCTGGCTGGTGTGAATTATTACCACGGCAACGGCCATGTGACCTGAGACCAGTGGAAACCAAGGTCACCAAAACCTGTAGCCCATCTATTTCTGTGTCATCTCTTTTATATGAGGTTAGAAGAACCCGGCGTCCGCTCTTGCGAGGATATGTCCGATCACTTAGGAGACGGATTAAATGAGACATCATTCAGTGTCCTTCACATCTTCAGTTCTCAGTATAACATGTCCCAAATAAGGTCGTTATCATTAATAAAAGACAAAACTAGCAGCAAGTAATAATTTTCTAAGAAGTTAAAAGAAAAAAAATGACAGCTATAATATGAATATTTTATATACACACACACCTTATGTATATATGTGTGTGTGTGTGTGTGTGTGTGTGTGTGTGTGTGTGTGTGTGTGTGTGTGTGTGTGTGTGTGTGTGTGTGTGTGTGTGTGTGTGTGTTTGTTTACACAAACATACATACACACACACAATATATTATATATATATAAAATACATTGAAACTATGAATGTGCATGAAAATATGATTATTAAATAAGTGATAAAATATTTAAAGATTTAAAGATATTTCATATTTTTATTAATATTATACTTAAACTAGTAATTGTCAAAAGATATAAAAATAATTAACAAAATACAATAAAAATGAAGTGTATGTATATTTAAATGCTGTCAAACTGATTAAATTGCACCTAACATAAGTTTAAAATATATAGACACACACAAACTTTTATGTTAGATGCAATTAATCGATTTGACAGCATATGTATTTTATACACTTCTAGTGCAAACTTAAACTATTTTTAACTATAAAAACCCTGTTGCAAAACAATCTCAAATCTCATATCAACACATGCATGATTTTGCAACACATGCAAACATTTTAGTGAGAGAATATCACCACAAAACACGGAGACTTTTATCGGTATGACAAGACAAGATGATGCCAAATATTCCCTCTTATGAACAATTCCCAATGAGACCCAAATGCAAGGCTTGTTCCTGAGGGAATATCACTGAAACACCTCTGAGATTAATGGCAATACAGGAACTGCTGTATGAAATGATGTAATTTGAGAGCAACCAAAGCGACAGCCATAAGCCACAGACCCCAGCGAAAACATCATCTGACACGGCCAGATGCTCCGCTACAGACCAACACAAAGAGGGTCATAAATCAACTGTCAGCCGCAGATACCCCCCTCTCCTAAACTTATTCGTCCGCTGGTCAATACAAGCAGTCGCGCTTCATTCAGGGGGGTCTCGGGTTAGAGGAATAAAAAACGATTTTCCAGGAAGAAGCGGTTGAACTTGAAGCTTTAATACACACTAAGTTTTGGACATGTTAAAGGTGCTGCAGACAGAATATTTGCCATCTTTTCTCTTTCACCCATCCTGCTCTAGGGATCTCGCTGGAGTCCAAGTTCAAGAGTGGGTGAGGGGCCCTTGGGGGACGCCGTAGACAAGACGTCCCGCAGGGACCACAAGGGAGAATAACAAAGACCATCACAGCATGCAATAGACAGAGTCTGACTAGATTCATAAATGTGTTAACAGTGATGGCTTGTAAATATTTAAAATGTCCAGAATATGCATCCGCACCAGATAACAGGAAACTTAACAACTCTTAAGACTCCAGACCTAAATGCAAGCTGACAATGCTGTGAATTTCATATTTATAGCTTTGCTTCTGTTGTAACATGAGGCAAGATTACTTTCAGATGGATGTTTTATGAGCAAACAGCTTCATGATGCACATTAGTCTTGCAACTCAATCAATTCATTTTTAAGAGTTTTAAACTTAATCAGTGCAATCTGCAAAATGCAACCATATAAAATTATAAAAAATGACTATTGCAACTGTTAAATGACAAAAAAAAATGTTTTTGAAAGGCTCTTCTGCTCATCAAGGCTGCATTTATTTGATGAAAAATACAGTAAAAACAGTAATATTGTGAAATATTATTACAATTTAAAATAGCTAATTTCGACTTGAATATATGTTCAAATTTAATTTATTCCTGAGATCAAAGCTGAATGTTCAGCATCATTCCTCCAGTCTTCAGTGTCACATGATCCTTCAGAAATCATTCTGATATGATGATTTGCTGCATTAGAAAGATTTATGATTATTATCAATGCTTTTAGAAACAGTGATGCATTTTTTTCAGCATTCTTTAATGAATATAAAGCAAACGTATTTATTTGAAATGGAATCCTTTGTAACATTATAAATGCCTTTACTCTCACTTCTGATCAATTTAATGCATCCTTGCTGAAATAAAATATTACATTTTTTAAAAAGAACAACATACTGACCGGTAAAGTATTTACACATAAAATCGAAGCATCCACACAAATATTTCTACTTTCTCACATGCATTAAGTTCCATTAAATCACTTCTACAAACTAAAATCTATGTATTAGACTAGACTTGGCCGCAAAAGATTCAATAGCACAATATGCTTTAGCTTCCACCCACATGCGAGACCGTTTGAAAATGAAAGATGCTGTGAAAGCATTCGGTGGCTGCATTCATGTCGCATTAAATATGACTCGAACCGTCGCAGGCTGCAGGTGAGCACATCAATAACCCGAACCAGGTGTGACCTAGACTAACTCAGGAAACAAAGAAAAACTCTGATGTGCAAATGCGTGTGATTCATGTATCGAGCCCAGCAGATTAATGGGAAATAACAAGGCTGTGCGCTCGCTGCTGGTGCGCTTGTCAAAGCCACTTTTACCAGCTGATTCATAATGACAGATGGATTTAGACTGTTTAACTCAAAGCAGATTAAACAACGTCAAGAGCTGAATGCATGCACACTGAATGAAATCTGACAACTTAACAACTTGTTCAGTATTTAAAAACAAAAAGATTTGCACAGAAACCCTTTGTCCTGTCTATAGGGCCTCTGTAGACAATATGAGAAACATGACTCCTCCCCATAAAAACGTTCAATATTCAGATCAGCAATCGATCAATGTTTCTCAGTGACTGACTCTTACACTTTAACATGTAATCTCCTCAATCTACTCTTATGGACACCGTTTTGATTCATCACCCTAGTAGAAATATTCTGAGCACAACCCGGACAATAACCATCTGATATTTTGCCAGATGAGCTCTCCATGAAAACATGTTTGCTCTCCCTGTACATGAACAGGTTCAGGGTTTGGATAACCTCAATATGAACGTGCCCGGTGCATTCTGTCTGTCTGTATTCAAAATAATAAAGAATGAGAGAGACCCTCCAACAACAGCCTACACGAGGAGCCCTTCTTTAGAAAGGCTTGAATAACAATCGGCCACACACACACACACACACACACACATGCACGCACGCAAGCACACAGACAGATCTGATTCCTCTCCGGCTTGGCTTGGCATGCTCTTGTCATTTCTTATGTTACAGAACATCAATCATAGGGTTGAGTCTGTGCCCTTGCGCTGGCCGAGGCTGATTTACAAACATTAGCAGGGAATGCAATTACACAGTCCGAGAAGCGCGAACAGTCAGAGAGCGTTCTGGTTTTGACGCGACACAAGCGGTGTGGACGGAGCGTTCACACTGCGGTTGGAACGAAACCGGAGTACACGTTTAAATATGAACGGCTGATACATTGTATCCAGCAACAATGCACACAAAAATATTAACAATGGCAAAGGGTCAATCATATTTTTTATTATTATTTTTATTAAAACATGACTATCTCTTCTATTAACATGTTGGTTGTAAGCATCCTTAAAAAAAAAAGTCTCATTAAAATATATATTTAGTCTATAAAATATACATAGTCTCATTTGCATATATATGCAAAACTTGCGTAGAATATAAAACATGTAATTAATTTAAATCAAGTTTATTTTAGAATATGATTTTTTTTTAAATACAAAGATTACATTTCTAAGAGAATGATCCACAAATTTCTTAATTTTAATCATCCAGAACATTGATATTTGACATTGACCCTGGAATCACTGAAGTCAATGCATGTTGTTAATGAATTATAATACACACACTAACATCATATGCAAGGTTACATTTTGAACGTTTGAATACATATGCTCTAAATGAACATTTTAAGTCGATTTAAAGCCATTTTAAGAACATGCATGGTTAAAATAAAACTTGTTTTTCTACTGTTAATAGCTAGCCAAGACTACATACAAGGCATAACACAACACATGAGCACATACAAGTAAATATGCATTTTATGACGGGAATACTTACTATTAAGTCGTGTCATAATAAAGACGTCATAATAAACTTTCCTATAACAGAAACTCTGACGGTGCGACGTTCATTACGCTCCGTGTCATAATTATCGAAGCACACTAATAAAGTCAATACGCGAGGGATGGAGAAACACAATCAGCATTAAGTGTGTAAAATATATGAGCTGTTTATTTGATAAAGTCTGAGGTGAAGCACAAACCGGCACTTGACAGGACGAGCCGCGCGCGCGTCACCGTTCCGTCTTTCTATTAGAATAAAACACATTAGGCTGATAAAAAGTTAAAGTCCACAACTCGCAGAGGCATTAAAAGTTTCCGTTTCCAACAAAGCTCGTGAATGAAGCGTTCAAATAGCGTTAAATGTGCTGTTAAAGCGCGTTGGTGTGCGCGAGGCTGCTGCCGCTGCTCTTGCGCGCTCCTGATCAATGATTGAACCGAACAAAAGGCAGAAGAGGATCAATTACTAATAACTATCAATGCAACACCACCATCCCGTCCCTCTAAAGTCACCAAAAGAGAAAATGCATGAAATTCAAGGTGCATTAGCGCATATAGGATCGCGTCGTGTAAAAAGGTGAGAAATAAGACCAACCTGAAGCCGCCGGAGATCAAATTTCTTCCAATATTGAAACATCGATCCCACATCGGCGGCCATCTTGAGCACAATATTCAAGAGCGGCTACAATAAATATATGGGCTGGATTCCCCCCGTTAAACAGCGTTGACGATTACACTCCACATGGAAAAAAAAATGTTAGGAAAATAACAGTTGTGGGAAAACTAGACGGGACGCGCAGCGCGCGAGAGCCGGTGGATGCGATATGAACAGAATATAGATGCATATAGATGCATTAGTGCAGCTCCCGGGATTGCACTTGATTTTGGGTTTGGTAAAGTTATCAATACTGACGTAACGGGTTGATCAATAACGTCTGGGAAGTGGAAGGAGAACAACGAGCAACCAATGCGCATCGCCAGATGTTTGATGCGTAAAATCATTACATATCATTAATGAGCCCCATATAATGAGATTTGCAACTTTAGGTCAATAATGCGTAATGCATGCTATACTTGCACTGAAAGAGTCGCGCGAATAGAATAAACACTGAAAGGATGAAAGCTTTTGTGAATATGTATTTTAATAGTGTCCTTGTGAATAATGAAGTGCTGAATATGGCGTGATGAAACTGTGCTTTTTCAGTGGATGATGCAAACTGCAAAACAATGAACAAAACAAGTTAGATGTGGTAAATATTAGTAAAGCAGCATAAAATGCACAAGCTTGCACAAAAAGTGAAAGTTTAGTCCATGCGGTTATAAAGAGATCCATGGCTCTGCAATGTGTGGAATTTCAATAAATACCAGGAATATTTGTCATTTACTTCAGAGTACAGTCAGAGGTTG
Source organism: Gobiocypris rarus (assembly GCA_023029165.1). Classification (NCBI taxonomy): domain Eukaryota; kingdom Metazoa; phylum Chordata; class Actinopteri; order Cypriniformes; family Gobionidae; genus Gobiocypris; species Gobiocypris rarus. Next base: position 3,877,177 of record CM040928.1, read on the forward strand.
TTAACGAATGCAAAGGTGTTTTCTCTTACACATGCTCTCGTGTGTGTTTGAAGACGGTTGAATAAAAAAGAAAAACAAATTGCATTCCTAGACGGAAAAAAAATGCATAAATGTTATAGTGGGATTGTGCGATCAATGCATGATTTGAAATTCTGAATGGACAGTTCTGTTCAAACGTTTGCACGCGCTCCCTCTTGTGGAACAGGACGTTTCTGCTGGACCGAGCTGCTTGTAGCCCTTACAACGAGGACTAGTAGCTGTGAATGTAGCACATTTTGTCCAAATTTGTATTATTAGAATATTGGTGTAACATAAAGATAACCATCCAGAGAAAAGATTTCCCCTAAAAATAACTCATCACACCACAATGTGGCCTTTCCCTGTAAGGAAGTTCATTATCACATTGTGCATTTTTTTTTTGAACTTTTTTTTTAAAAATCCTTTTTAAAAGAAAATTTGAACACGCCAACCTTTTGGTAAACTTTGCTCAGATTTATGGATTTATTTCTGTGTTTGACTTGTGTATCTGAAATGCTGTGGATTACAGATATCAGTATAATAATGTGTTGAAATGAAACTGTTTAAGAGGTTAACTGCTCCGGTGGCTTGTGGACTGCGAGCAATTACCACTGAGCACATCTGTCATTCTCCTCATCGCTATTAAAACCAAACGCAAGTCTATTTTTAAGTAGAAATGTATTTGCACTTTGTAAGCCACCTACGGGGAATATAAAAGGTGCTTATTAAAAGTTTCTGTTTTATTGCTTTTTATTTATTGCTTCAGGGGGAGAAAAGACTGCATCGGTCTTATAAGAAAGGAATAATATATCTTGTTTTGATATGGCTCACTGTTAAATTTGAAATTTAAATCAGTTCTGATATACAAGCCTGATGCACCAACACTTATTACTTTTGTTCAAATCTAAATATGCGGACATTTCGAGGGTGCGAGGACTTGGATTATTGAGAACAGAACAGTGGGGGATTTTTACGAACCTCGGTAGGCAGCCGAGCAAGCTGTGAGGTTTTGGGGAAAAAAACACTGTAGCCTAATATCTGAGACAAAAATGAGCCTTAAAAAAGGAACCTCAAAACGTCTCTGGATGCAGAGGTGATGCAGCGATTGGCCATCATCTAATGAGTGCATGTGTGTTTGGATTGACATTGTGTATGCAGTGGCCTAGATACACATGAATGTTTGAATAAGCTTGGCAATATCATTCCAGGAATATCGGGGAGAGCTGCTGAACTCTGATATATTGATCCACTGGAGTGCAAAGGCCTTGAAACAGAAGCTTGTTGAGATTGCCACCAGGTGGCTGGAATGATTTAGCATGAGAGTTTGCATCTCATGACTGCTCACGACTGAACACTAGAAACTAGAAAGGTTTAAATGAGGACCTACTATGCCTTTTTTCAAAGTTTTGGTTTTGGCTCTATTAGAATAGGTTTTCATGCTTGATGCATGTTTGAGCTGTTTGAACTGAAAGCAACTTGCACTGATGTATCTTAAAATATGTCAGTGCCATTGTTTTGTCTCAAGATGCACACCAGTAATGTTTTTTTTTGTGTGTATAAAAGCTACTTAAATGTCCTATACACTGCACAAAAATGTGTTGCCCTAAATTTAAGCACAATCAACTTGGATGTTTAGTCATTTCAACTTAAATTACATGAAACTGACTTTAAAAAAATGAGTTGAATCTTGTGTAACTTGTGTTAAAGTGATTTAAAAACATATGTTGTTATAACTTATTAATCATATAATTTTTTACAGTGTTAGGACTAATCCTGGCTTAATCTAAGCATTGTCTGTGAAACCGGGCCATTATTTTTCATATACTGAATTTATAATAATAAATGTGTTATGATTGGTCAGCCGCTTCCAGGGAGTTTGGGAAATGTCACACCCCAGTGCGGGCTCCGCAAAAGTGCGCATTGCATGTCGACCGCAAAGGGAATGCTCGCAAACATGGTTCTTCTGAAACCTAAAATGACAAATGGGACACCCTACGGTCTCATGGACTTAACGGACATGCACATGTGGCAGCCATTGTAAGACCACAAGACTGAAAGTGCATTTGAAGAGTGCCATTTGGGACAGGGTCCAAGTGTGCCGCACAAGTCCTAAAAAAAAAAGCCAAAACGTTTTGATCGCCCCCAGGTGGCTGGATGCAGCATAGCTCATAAACCCGCCCTCTCCATATAATCTAATAGGACGTGAGACAAACTAAACAATCAAACTAAACTTCAGATACATTTTTTCCAAAGATGGTTTCTGTCATTTTAGGTAGTTTTTAATCATGTTGATGTTAGTTCAAGTGTTCACTTTTAAATAACTTTGGTTTTAAGTTTGGTGGCTTCACTTCTCTAAAATAGGATAGAGTGAAGGTGCATCGTCCACCTCTGTCTGCTTTCAAATCGCTCTTACTGTACTTTGATATAATAAACTGATCCGTCTAAACAAAGCTGCTTTAAGTCTATGGGTGCGTCTCAATTAGCGCCCTAGTTCACTAGCCAGGGCACTGAACAGAAAGTCACCATTTTAAGGGGGGTCTCAATCATAAAATCTTTCCAGTGCATGGAAACGATCACTCCCTAAAAAGTCCCATCCCCCTATGGCTGCATCTGAAATCGCATACTTCTCTACTATATATAGTAGGGGAAAAACACTGACAAAAGAAGTATGTACAATGGAGGTGTTTCAGGAGCTGTGTCCCAATTCAGAGGCTGCATCCTTCGAAGGCCAGAAGGTCGGAACGAGTGTTGTTAAAGGCACAAAATGCCATTTTTCACCGCTAGAGGTCGCTTATTCAAAACAATGGCATTGCTTGATGACGCCTGGATTTTGGTTTTGCACAAAATTTGGTTTTGCGTCCGCTTCTTCCGCTCATGTTTATGTGGGGTAACGCAGCACTGTTTTGTCATGTTAGATATGCTATTTGAGTGTTTTGAAAGTTATGTTATAATGCTACTCTGTGCATTCACTCGGTCGGCACTTGTTCACACTGCAGTGAGAGATTGATATTATTCATGGTAAAACATGGTACTCGCTATAAATCAAGAACACCAGATGGAAACAATAAGACTAGATGTGTTGAGCTGTATAACAATGATTAGTTTCCTGTCGATGAATGTGTCCAAACAGTTGCTCACCTGTCTAATAAAACACATCATATATTAAAGGGTCTTTGGTGTTTCCATGGTTTCTACAAAAAAACAGAAATCGAGGGTAACGCAAGTATGATGTCACTGATAGATGACGCATCAGTCGGTATCCTGGTTAACAAAATGTATTTCTCTAAATTTAAACATTCTTGGCAACATTTGGCAAATTGTAAGCTCATAAGTCAAAATATACAAGTAAGCAAGCTCAAAATATATTACATTGTTCTAGTGGTTATTGGATATTTTTAATCCTTGTCGCATAGCAACTGTGACAGCTGGCGTTGATGAGTGGCAGTAACATTTGTACGTTTGTGTTCAGCCTTTGACACCGGCCTTCGAAGGATGCAGCCTCTGAATTGGGATGCAGATAGGGAGTTCAGAGAACTGAATTTGTGCTTTACAACTGGCAGATCTTTTTAATGCTCAAAAGGCAACATTGTGAAAGTTGAAAATATAAAAAGCATAGGTCCTCTCCTCTTTAAAGCCATTCTTCTGTCTTTGCAATTGTAATTGGCCACATCATGATCATCTTTGGAGGGGTAAACTATTTTCCCTGGTGTCAAAAAGCTACTATTAGTGCACACTGCAGAGTTTTAGTGTGAGAAGTCAAGCAGAGGTCACCTTTCTCCCTCCTGACAACATCAACCACACTAAAACTTATTTTCTGTTTTATTATTTGTGAAGACACTGTTTCAATGTAGAACAAGTTCCTCTGACTTCATACTTCCACTAAAATCTTCCAAAGACATCGAGACTTCACGTTTATTCATCATTTGTCTGAGTTACTGACACTTGCACATCTAAATATCCAAAAGTTGAGCTACTAGCCCACTTGTATCCAACAAAACAGTATGAAATTAACCTACAAAGACTAAGAAAGAGATGCTGCTGTCAATCACACAGTCTAGGTGTCTAACTTTAGGAAAGTTCCAGCGTTTTTCCAACAACTGTCATCTGTTCTGTGTTGAAGCCCATTGGCTGCTGTATTAAACCCCTTTAATCAGGATTCTTATAATAACTTCTGACTTCTACAATTGGCTACCTGGTTAAGCACCATGGAGGATGTATTTATAGACAGTCGGAGGTGGGGAATGGGCTTATTCATATAAAATCAGCATTTCCTCCCTGTTTGAAATCACTTGTGCTTTGTCTCCTGAATTCAAGAGTCACAATTATGGTAAGTTTGCTTTGCCATACATTTATTCTTTTTTTGTGTGTTATTATCAGCAGACACATAACTCACTATTCTCTTGATGCGTCCAAACGAAGATCTAACAATTTGGCGTGGCGGAGTTGATTTGTGTCTGAAACTAAACTTTCATCAGAGTTACTTCCATCTGTCTGACTCATCCGACGCCTCGGATGTTTTATTCATTTCACTTTCAACAATTAAATAAATGAAAGGTTTCTGTTCTCAAAGATAGAAACAAACATTTTCATTACTCAAATCGTAATAGGAGACAGGTGACTGGTATACTTATCGCGAAATAATGAAACAATTCATTTGCTCTCCATATAAAGAAAAAAATGTGACCAAAAATGAGATCTAAGGTTTCAGTTGTTTCTTCTTGACAGTAATGAGAATAAAATGAGAGCAAATGGAGCTCAATTATGTTTTTTTTTTCTTATGAACTAGACCCAAATATCAGCTCTAAAGTTTCAATGGCTCCAACTGTGACCAGGTTTTGCTAAAATGTTTATATATATATATATATAAAATCGTGATTAATTGTTTTTGTTTTTATCGATTGACTAACATATAATATATATAAATATAAAAATATATAATAATATTCATATACACTGTACTATACATTTATATATAATGTATATATTTACAATACCTGTGTCTTTAATGTCTTTAATATATGTTAATATTGTATTTTATTCCTGTGATCAAAGCTGAATTTTCAGCATCATTCCTCCAGTCTTCAGTGTCACATGATCCTTCAGAAATCATTCTAATATGATGATTTATTAATATTTTTTTAATAACCTGTGATACTTTTTTCAGGATTCATTGATGAATAAAACGTTAAAAAAGAACAGCATTTATTTAAAATATAAATCTTTAGTAACAATATACACTACCTTTCAAAAGTTTGGGGTCAGTATTTATTTCTTCTTCTTACTTTTTATGAGAGAAATTAATACTTTTATTCAGTAAGGATGTGTTAAATCGATAAAAAGTGATATACATCTTTTCTAACAATATAAATATTTACTATTTTAAATATATATGCAGTTCTTTTAAACTTTTTATTCATCAAAAAACCCTAAAAAGTATGACAGATTCCAACATTGATAATAATTGAGTATCAAATCATCATATCATCATATTATGACTTCTGAAGGATCATGTGACAGAGGAGTATTAATGCTGAAAGATTTAGGGTTTGGGTTTGGGTTAGTAGAATAAATTGGCATGTAGTTGCAAAGTTAAGTGGAATGTATGTCTAAAGTATTGAAAACCTTTGAGCAATAATATTTCGCTCTGGATTGATTTATGCTATTTATCGCATAAACCTTTGAAAATACTTCAGTTTAAAACTACATGATGTGTCATAGTTCAGCTCTGACCTCGTGAGCAGCACAACTGTTGCGATGTAATCCGGACAGAAGGCCGACGAGCAGCTGTCGGGCTGCGATGTCATCGAGCAGAAACGCATCTCACAATGTTTCCCAAATTCTGTGGCAGGAATGTAAATAGTAGCGATTAATCCCCGTCTTGGTGGGATTACCTATCAACAGGCTCAAAGATGAGGCTGTCAACAGTCAGCGCCAGTGTGTAATCCCACATCTGATCCACTGGCTGAGTTCTCGCTCTCCGGGCTAATTATACATCCTGCAGGGCACCAGACCTTTCCATTCTCATACACTCACACAGAGGGACACATCATTTGCTCTTTCATTGCACAAGTTTCAATTTAACATCAACTCACCTAAAACTCCTTAAGAGAAATGAAAATAGGCACAAATCAGACAAGCATTGACTGCTATAAAATGAATATGCACATCAGCTCGGTTCATTTGAGTATAGCATACATTGAGACAATATTCTCAGGAGAAACATCAGAGAACTGTGAGACCTGCGGCAAAAGTCTCCATTTAAACCGACTGCATCTGAGGGAAACAATTGGGATGCTAAAGTCAACATGAAAAATTAGCAATGCCTGGAATAATGACACACACCGTTGAAAGGTTTATGGTCTGTGAGAGTTTTTAAAAAATGTTTTTAGTCTCTTCTGCTCACCAAGGCAGCATTTATTTGTTCAAAAATAGTAATAGTGTGACATATTACACTTTAAAATAAATGTACTTTCTTCCTGTGATTTTCAGCATCATTCCTCCAGTCTTCAGTGTCACATGATCCTTCAGAAATCATTCTAATATGCTGATTTGCTGCTCAAAAAACATTTATGATTATTTTCAGTGTTGAAAACAGTTGTGCTGCTTCATATTTTTAATAGAAACTGATTTCATTCAGGATTCTTAGAATAGAAAGTTCAAAAGAACAGCATTTATTTGAAACAGAAATCTTTCGTAACTTATGTCTTTACACTTTTGATTAATTGAATGCATCCTTTCTGAATGAACCCTCATCCTTCCCTCTGTTTTTTTGTGTTTTTATACTTTACGCAAGTGTTCATCGGAGTGGTCAAAGACCCTAAGACTTTTGTCGTACTTGAACCACAAATGCACAAAAAAACTTGTCTGGATTCAAGGAGTTTTATGGTTGAAATCTAAAAAAGCACAAATCCTTCCCTTGTGGGTCAATCTGACCCCTTTAGGAATGAATGGGATGCGAGGAATGCTTCAGTACACATAGACATGCTCAAAATACAAACTGAAAATCCTAATACCAACATTTTTTTTATAATGTCTACATGTGTATCTGAATGCATAGTGAAAATAAATTATTTTAGGACCAATCGGAACGGCTCATTTGCTCCATATTGAACTATAAGGCCATCTAATGGCAAGAGTCATGAAATATCATCTTATATTATTTTTTAAATTATTATAATGCATCAAATTGAGTTATTTTGAATTGAACTTAAGAGATGTGAAGAATGTGCTTACATTATTATTTATTGATATAATAATTTTAAAAAATCTAAAAATCCTCATATAAAAAACTTTCCTTTAATCCCCCCCATGACACTCCAATGTCTGAAATGTTGTATTTTGAGCACTGTGTTTTTTTGCCTTTTTGTCGCTTTGGATAAATGTAAATGAAAAATCTAGTAATTTAAAGTCAAATTAAATAAAAATAACAAAACAAATTACATTAAAAAATATAAAAAATATATAAAAATGAAATAAAAAAATAAATTAAAAAAGAAGTATAATTTTAGGGCTTCGGTCATTTTGACTCGTGAGGGAAGGGTTTGTTACAAAGTGCGAAGGAGGGATGAGGGATAAATTATTGATTTCTTTCTAAAATAACTATTAACTACAACTTTTGGCTCAATAAACCCCTGATTACTGCTTATTAATAGTAAGTAAGGAAGTTTGGTTACACTGTATTTTAAGCTGTTTTTGTTACACTGTAATTATATATTTAAGTACTGAGTAATATTAAGCAATTAATGTACTTACTATAGGGTCAGGATTAGGATTTGGTTTGGTTTAGTTGCATGTAATTATGCATAATATTACTATAGTAAATGTAACATATATGTAACTGACACTGTAAAATAAAGTGTTACTGGTAGTTGTTAAGTTGTATTGGGTGGATTAAGGGATGTAGAGTATGAACATACAGAATAAGGCATTAATATGTGCTTTATAAGTACTAGTAAACAGCTAATATCATAGTAATATGCATGCTAATAAGAAACTATTAATACTGAGAATTGGACCCTAAACTAAAGTGTTACCAAAAACTGTAGTTACCCCACACCTTTGTATAAAAGAGGGATGTCAGCCAAAAAGGAAAGTCATTTTGAAGCAAGTTTTGAAGTTCTTTCTCCTATTTCTCAAAAAGTTATTTGTAATAAAGCACACTGATGAAATGACACATGTAGTTCTATTTAACTAGTCACAAGTATTCTGTGTAATATGTTGTTGCAGGCACCCAAAAAGGCAAAGAAGCGGTCAGAAGGAGCCAATTCAAACGTCTTCTCCATGTTTGAACAAGCACAGATCCAGGAGTTTAAAGAGGTACAAACCAAGTGCTCGCTTGACTCTAATTGCTATGACAATTGTCTTTATCATGACTCTTTCACTGTGATATTGAGCAGCGAGATTCCCGTATGTGACTTCAATATGTCAGTGTTCATCATAGCTAGTGAATAATTCAGAATGTGTCAGTAACGATTAGCACAGTGGAGTGATTTACACCCTGAACGCACACACACCAACCTGCTGTCAAGCCCCTGAAATTTGTGTGGAAAATGCAGCAGGACAGACGTTCTCTCTGGTCTCAAAGCGCCTGTGAAAAGATCACGACAAACAGGATAAGCATGACGCTGATCCGAGATGGCAGTGATGAGAACGTGCGGACAAATGCTACCAGTCTCTCTCTCTTTCAGTCTGTCTCTCTCACACATATCACAAACAGACACAAAGACACGAAGTAAAGCAGAATTACAGGACCTATAAATATACAAACAGAGTTTAGCCAAACAAGGGGTTTGGAGGGGGATCTGAACTCTAATTAAAGAATTGATTCACCTAATAATCATTTCAATGTCATTATTTTATCCCCCTCACGTCGTTCCAAACTTGTATGTTCTTATTTTTTTCTGTGGAACACAAAAATTGAGAATTTAAGAAATTTCACGCTCCACAAAAAACCCATTAAATTATCCTTGAAATATCATAACAGTCCACATGACTATAGCTTTGCGTGAGAAACAGGTAGTTGTCATTCACAGATAATCTTTCCCCTCCACCAAAGATCTGAAAACTAGTTCAGATTCAGAACTTTGTTGAGTTGCAATTAAATGTGATGTACCAGATTCTTTTGCATTAGATAAAATATATATATATATATATATGGTGAGTGAATAATTGCAGGTTTATAATTTTTAGATGGGCTTATAGTAAAAATAGTCAGAACAAGCGTATTAATAAGAAAAAAATTCAGCATGTTTTGCACTCATCTGCAAACCACAAAAGTGAAATTAGAAGTTTGGCGAAGTGTATATTTTCACCTAAAGCCACCATAAAAGTTCACCATATACATTATCACTCTTACGATATACATCAACTTTTAAGAACGCTAAAACGGCACTATATATTGCAAAAAGTTTTGGGACACCTGCTTTTACATGCACATAAACTTTAATGACACCCCATTCTTAATCCGTAGGGTTTAATATGGAGTTGGCCCATCCTTTGCATCTTTAACAGCTTTATCTCTTAGTGAGGTCAGGCACTGATGTTGGACGAGAAGGCCTGGCTCGCAGTCTCCGCTCTAATTCATCCCAAAGGTGTTCTATCGGGTTGAGGTCAGGACTCTGTGCAGGCCAGTCAAGTTCCTCCACACCAAACTCGCTCATCCATGTCTTTATGGACTGACGCTTTGTGCACTGGTGCGCAGTCATGTTGGAACAGGAAGGGGCCATCCCCAAACTTTTCCCACAAAGTTGGGAGCATGAAATTGTCAAAAATGTCTTGGTATGCTGAAGCATTAAGAGTTCCTTTCAGTGGAACTGAGGGGCCAAGCCCAACCCCTAAAAACAACCCCACACCATAATCCCCCCTCCACCAAACTTTACACTTGGCACAATGCAGTCAGGCAAGTACTGTTCTCCTGGCAACCGCCAAACCCAGACTCGTCCATCAGATTGCCAGTCAGAGAAGTGTGATTGGTCACTCAGAGAACACACCTCCACTGCTCTAGAGTCCAGTGGCAGCGTGCTTTACACCACTGCATCCCACGCCTTGCATTGAACTTGGTGATGTAAAGCTAGGATGAGCTGCTCGGTCATGGAAACCCATTCCATGAAGCTCTCTACGCACTGTTCTTGAGCTAATCTGAAGACCACACGAAGTTTGGAGGTCTGCAGCTATTGACTCTGCAGAAAGTTGGTGACTTCTGCGCACTGTGACCCTCAGCATGTGCTGACCCCGCGCTGTGATTTTACGTGGCCTACCACTTCGTGGCTGAGTTGCTGTTGTTCCCAACTGCTTCCACTTTGTTATAATACCACTATCAGTTAACTTAGTAGTGAGGAAATTTCACAAATGGACATATTGCTCCTGCGAGTGACCCATTCTTTCACAAATGTTTGTAAAAGTGTCTGCATAGGTGCTTGATTTTATACAACTGTGGCCAGGGAAGTTATTGGAACACTGATTTGGAGGGGTGTCCCAATACTTTTTCTCAATATAGTGCATGTCAACTAATTATTCACCAATGAGTTTGGGATGGAAGTATGTTAGACCTATGGACAGATTTTTTTGTACTTCCATTTGGTACTTGAGCTGCAGGAATTACGCCCTTCACCTTTAATGAACGCTAAATCGACGATTCTTATTTTTTTTATGGAATACTACAGTATTTTTTTTTTAATACATGATTTATCCGTGCACATTTTTTTAATTTATGTGCCCTCATAATCTTTAATCAAAATAACTTCCCCCTCCATCTTGCAGTGACATCTCTTCTCTTCTCTGATGATGAGGGCGGGGCAACCTGCACTCACATGAGATCCACCAATAGCAGACCCACAAGCATTCAACCATCCAATCAATTCCCCACAGAGAAAATCAAGTCCCGCCCTACATTTATTCCTGTTTGAGAAGCCGTTTCACTCAGATATATGTCACAATAGGGAAGAAAGGACTATCCTATCACAACTTCTTTCATGGTGACTTTAACAAACACCAGACTACATTCTGCATCCCTCTCACACTCTCTTTATTCTCTCTCTTTCATCTGCCTCAGGCTTTCACAATCATGGACCAGAACAGAGACGGCTTTATCGACAAGAATGACCTGAGGGATACGTTCGCAGCTTTAGGTGGACTGTAATAATCTCTGCTATACGTCAGTGTCGTTCTGTATTGTTGGTTGAAGAGTCTCTCTGACAGCAGATCTGACCTCTGAGATTTCTGCCTCCGCAGGCCGTCTGAACGTCAAGCAAGAGGAGCTCGAACAGATGCTAAAGGAGGCTCCAGGACCCATTAACTTCACCGTCTTCCTCACCATGTTTGGGGAGAAGCTAAAAGGTAAATGGTAGGGTGAATTTCAGTTCATCCGACAACATTTTAAAAGCAGGGTTTGCTTTAAGGCAAGCATCTTTATGTTGCCTTACAACATTTTTGACTGCAAATTCTTGAGCCTTCAAGTGACATCCACTAACTCGGCATAGACCTTCAGCCTGTTCTGCAGTCAACTGCTCTATCTGTCCATCTGTCTGTCTGTTTATCCATCCATCCATCCAAATGGATGTCTGATGTAACGTGGCAGCGCTTCCGGGTCCAAGTGCTCTATCTCATACCACACGAAAAACAACAAACGATGCTAATATGCACACACAACATGGTGTAATACAACAAAAAAAAAAAATTATCATAACCTTTATCTCCATACCAAAATTCCAGATGGCCAGACAGTGATTCATCTTTTATAAATCGTTAAAACATTATAGTCTGTGACACTGTGAGCACAGAGACTGTTGTGTAGACTGTAAGTATTTAAAATGTTTAACTTTTTTAAATGTTTTATGTTTAATATGAATAAATAGCGCTCATAAACGGCCATCGATGGCATTCTCAAGTGAAACGAGTTGAGGCTTGGACCCAGCAACGGCGTTCCTTACGTCACGACTTAACAAGCGGATAAGGAACTATATGTTCTGGAAGCTCTTCCATGAGCCTATATGAAGATTCCCATCTTTTTGCATTCCTGCATTATTTAAAGGGCAGTCATCTCTCATACCAGTTTTCTATTGCTCCCTTAAAAAAAACAAAAAAAAAACAGGTGCCGATGCAGAGGAGACCATCCTGAATGCCTTTAAAGTGTTCGACCCAGAGGGAAAGGGGACCTTGAGGAAGGATTTGTAAGTACCATTTAAGCTGCACAATACTATAAAAAGCAACCAAATCTTTCTGTAAATCCATTTCTCAAAATATTCTGCTTTGTTTTGCAACTTGTGACAAGCTACTGAATAGATGCAGTACATATACAGACTGCCAGCATGTGTGAAGTAATTTGATTATTTCAAAAGGTTAAACCGAAGTTCATCTCTCCTCACAGTTTGTCACGGATGTTGACAACGCAAGCGGACAGATTTTCGGCAGAAGAGGTTTGACATCTTGAGATTATTTGTTTTATGTTTAACACTTCAGCTGTCTGTGTCCTTGGCAGCGCCGTGCTGCATGTCACAATGACATTTGTATTATAGTATGTGAATGGAAGGCGAGAGGGATCTCGGTCTATAGGTGTTTATCTATAGATTATGAACACAAACTAGTGAAATTATAATGTGTAAACAACATAACTGTCACAGGGTGCTTGGGCGTTGGGTCATGTTTCATGTTTTTAAGTTTATCATGTTCACAGTCATGTTTTGCCATTCACTTCCTGGTTTGTCATGTGACTCCATGCGCTCATGTGATCCTGCCTCACGTGTTGTGTCGCGTCATGTTCTCATTGTTTTTTTAGTTAATCATTGTTCACAGGTGTGTCTTGTCTAGTCCTTAGTCCCGGTGTATTTTAGCCCTCATGTTTGCCATGTGTCTTTGTCTGTTATTGTATGTGAAACCTGCTGTTAGGTGAGTCTGTTCTGGTTTAGGCAAGTCTGGTCAAGTTAGTCAAGCCAAGTCTTTTGTTTATTGTTTTGCCAAGCCTTTGTTTTATATTTATAATTTTGGAATAAAGACTGCACTTGGGTTCAGCAACTTGCCTCTTCAGTGGACTAAATGTTTCAATAACCACTCATCAAAACACCATAATACTACTCTTTCCTCAGATGGAGCAGATGTTCAGTGCTTTTCCCCCGGATGCCGCTGGTAATCTGGACTATAAGAATCTGGTCTACATCATCACACATGGGGAAGAGAAGGACCAAGAGTGACATCGCTCACTTTCAACAGCTCTCATTTAAACATCATGACAATCTCAGATGTAGTTCTGCATAGATGGTACAAAAAATATTGTTCTGTGCAATATAAGCTTTCATTTCCAGCACTGATTTGAACTAATAAACCGAATGAAAATGCATTTAATATTAGAGTTAGTTTTGTGATTTTTAGAGGTTATAATAATACACAGTGCTTTATAAAAGATGTGCAGCAAAATTATTCATTAGCCTATACATTTGCATAATTTGATCTCTGATCATTTCATTTACAGCAGCCCCCAAAGTGTATTTGGACAGTAACAACAATATATAAATTAATGTCATTGTATTAGACAACAAATCAAATCAAAGTGTTATTTACTATAAAGATTTCCTCATAGAGACCAAAAAACAAGGACAAGGATTTCGGATGTTGCCATCTTTTTGGGGATATTTTATCCCCATAATGTAGGGTTTACCAGGACACACACACACACACACACACACACACACACAAACACGTCTGGTTCACTATCTTTGTGGGGACTCTCCATAGACGTAATGGTTTTTATACTGAACAAACTATACATTGTATCCCACACACTGCCCCTAAACCTACCCATCACACACACTAACTGATTTGACCAATTCAGCAAAGGATTTGTCAGAATGATACATACAGGTAACATCATTTTGAGCAATTCATAAAATGATCAGCTGGAGCTGTGTGTTTAGATTTACAGAATGAGAATGAGCTTTATTGCCAAGTATGTTTACACACACAAGGAATTTGTCTTGGTGACAGGAGCTTCCAGTGCAGAAGAAAGCATAGGAATTACACAGTAGAAATGAAATAATATAGACATAATTATTTAAATAAATAAATAAAAAACAATATTGGGGGGGATATATTGAAGGGGGAAAATATAATTGTTTTAATGAATGTTCAGATGTTATTTACAAGTGTACAGTTTATGGTGTGATTTACAGATGTACAATATTAGATGTACAGTTATGAGTTTAATTGTTCAGGATGAATATAGTATAATATATCTAAATTACAACATATGATCTCAATGCAGAATGTGTAACAGTTATGAATTCATTACCTCAAGGCTAGATTACTGTAACGCTCTACTGGGTGGTTGCCCTGCATGCTTAATAAACAAACTCTAGCTGGTCCAAAACACAGCAGCTCTTGAACTGCTTACTAGTTCTTACTAGAACCAGGAAGTATATATTGACCATATTAGCCCAGTTCTGTCAGCCCTGCATTGGCTTGAACAAGCTTTTGCATTACAGTCCTTCATGTCTATTGCGATCTAAAAATGATGACCAGTTGATAATACCTACAATATTGAAGTCAACTGCTGGCGGTAGATCCTTTTCCTATTTAGCACCTAAACTCTGGAACAGTCTTCCTAGCATTGTTCAGGAAGCAGACACACTCATCTACATCTCTTTAACCTGGCAAACACATCATCAAATCAGTTAAATGATTGTTAGGCTGCATTAACTAGGTCAGCCGGAACCGGGAACACTTCCCATAACACCTGATGTACTCGTTACATCTACGCTAATATTAGTCTCTTTGTTTATCCCAAGGTTTACAGTAGTCAGCCGGATCCAGGCCATATCAGACAGTATACCTGCGCCTAGAGTAGACACGACCACAATGCAGCCCTGAAGTGTCAGCAAAGACCGTGTCAGAGACTCGCCCCTGTGAAGGCCTCCTTCACTTCCCTTTCCCTCTGTACAGATGAAAACGTTATCAAAATTGATTCCCGTCTAATTCCTGATAAATGTCTAAAAACGTTCAACGTTTTAACCCAATGTTGGGCCAAATATGGACTAACCCAGCAATTGGGTTGTTTAAACCCAGCGATTGGGTTGTTTTAACCTTGTGGTTGGGTTAAATATTTGCTTAAGACAACCCAATCGCTGGGTTAAAACAACCCAATTGCTGGGTTAGTCCATATTTGACCCGACATTGGGTTGTTTTTTACCCAGAATTTTTTTGAGAATTTTTTTGAATTTTTTTGTAAAGAAAAACTACATGCCTGTGCACATACATTATTCAAAAATCACCGTTCTTACAGATTCATGTTTTTTTAAGTTTACACGAAGATGATAACGGTATCGTTTCAAAACGATGAATTATTAAAAACTAATTTCAAAGTTTGCATTCTCAAGCCACCAAACACTGTTGCCATGCAAATGAACGGCCAGAAAGCTTTAAAAGTTTTCTATTTTAGTTGAAAATATAATTTTTTGTTGTTTTTTTTTTACAACGGAAATTAATCAATCAAAAATGTACTTTAGCTGGGTAATAACTTTCTTCTAGAGCTGCTGTACACCCAAAACAATCGCCCATTAATTTCCTATTATCACTGTAAAGCTGCTTTGAAACAATTTGTATTATAAAAAGCGCTATATAAATGAAGGTGACTTGACATCAAAAACTGTTCTTGTGCCTGGATGTTGTTCTGACGCTCTGTAGCGCCGGCCAGAGGGCAACAGTTTAAAGAGAGAGTGGGGTGGCAGTGAGGGGTCCAAAGTGATTTTCTTAGCCCATTTTTCTCACTCTGGAGGAGTACAGGTCCTGGAGGGTGGACACGGGGGAACCAATAATCTTCTTAGCCTTTTTGACTGTACGTTTGTAGTCTCCTGATGTCTGATTTGGTGGCTGAACCAAACCAGACAGTTATAGATAAACACAAGACAGACTCGATGATGGCCGAGTAGAACTGTTTCAGCAGCTCCTGCAGGTTGAACTTCCACAGCTGGGCCTTTTTCACTATGGAGTCTATGTGAGTGTCCCACTTCAGGTCCTAAGAAATGGTGGTGCCCAGTGAATGACTTCCACAGTGCAGCTCAAGATGGGGGTAATGCTGAAGTGTTTCACCTTAAGTCCACGATCATGTCCATTGTTTTGAGCGTGTTCAGCTCCAGGTTGTTGTGACTGCACCAGACAGACAGCTGTTCAACCTCCAGTCTGTAAGCAGACTCGTCACCATTTTGGATATGGCCGGTGACTGTTGTGTCATCTGCAAATTTCAGGAAGTTTCAGTCATTTATTCATAAATCAAACTGCATCGGTCAATCGAAGTACGTTTCTTGCCATCACTTCACACAGTACACTGTCTTTATATTGCCTCAACTTCAATACATACTATTTATTTTCAGTGGCACTGAACAAAAAAGCAGTGCAGAAAAGAGAGAGACCTCTAAACACAAGTCTTTACCGCCACCTACTGTCTGCTCTGAGTAGTGGACTTACAAGGCCTCTAATGTTCCTGTTGCATCCGTTTCACAACCATGAACCTCAAAAGAGGTCAAGGCACATTTTTACACAAAATACTGCCGTGCTGAGTCATCTTAGGCTAAATAAACACAAAATCCAATAACCTGAATCGTCCACTTCTTACAGTCCCATCCAAAGGTTTGCAAAGTTAGGCGACGGAGTTTAAGCATTTTTTTAACCAGGGTGTTTTTTTATTATTATATACCCTAATCATTGTTAACAACATGTATTCTTATTTCACATAGCCCATTGTCTGTGTCTTAATTTATTTATTTACATTTATCAAGGATGCGAACGAGTGAAGGGTAAAAAAGGTGAGAACATTGCGTGGATAGAGAAAACATTCTCCGAGGAAAAGTATGAGAACGGTAGGAATTTTAAAATGTTTTTAAAGAACTCTCTTCTGCTAACCAAGGCTGCATTCATTTGATGTAAAATACAACAAAAACAGTATTATTGTGAATTATTTTTACAATTTAAAATAACTTTTTTCTGAATATATTGTAAACTGTATTTATTCTTGTGATGCAAAGCAGAATTTTCAGCATCATTCCTCCAGTCTTCAGTGTTACATAATCCTTCAGAAAGCATTGTAATATGATGATGTGTTGCTCAATAAACATTTATTATTATTAGCAATGTTGAAAACAGTTGTGTAAAAATTGTTTTCAGGATTATTTAATGAACAGAAAGTTCAAAAGAACAGCATTTATCTGAAATAGAAAGCAACATTGATTGCAACATTATAAATATAAACATTTTAAATGTCTATACTGTCACTTGATCAATTTAAAGCATCCTTGCTGAATACATTTATTCATTTCTTTAAGTTCTTCCCCCAAAAAATAAATAAATAAAAATTCTGACTCAAAACTTTTGAACGGTATAGTACAATGTTACAAAAGCTTTCTATTTCAGATAAATACTGCTCTTTTGGACTTTCTATTAATCAAAGAATCCCTAAAAAATGTTTTTACACAACTGCTTTCAACATTGATAATAATCATAAATGTTTCTTGAGCAGCAAATCATCATATTTGAATGATTTCTGAAGGATCATGTGACACTGAACAGAAAATTGAGCGTTGCCATCACATGAATAAATTACATACAATATATTCAAATAGAAAACAGTTATTTTACATTTTAATAATATTGCAGCCTCGGTGAGCACAAGAGACTTCTTTAAAAACATTAAACATTTTTACTGTTCTCAAACTTTTGACCGATAGTGTGTGTGTGTGTGTTTATATATATATAACCCTTTATAAAACACAAAAAAAGGATTCAATAGATGTGGGAGCTGAACACATAAACAAAACAAAAGCAAGAAGACAACAACCAGAAAAAAAGTATGTTAGAAATCATCTTAGCTTCTTTATTAACACTGAAAACTGAAAACTGAAGATCCCACTGACGTTTAGCCACCAGAATTTCAAGGGCCCGCTTCCTTTGTTTTGCTGCATTTTTGCCCGTTTTTCTTTCACTTTTTTTTATTACCTTGCAATAATGTAATTGTAATTCACAAAACGAGGAAGAAAAAAAAACATCAGCCTGAACGGAAGCTGCTTTGAAACGATATGTATTGTCAAAAGCGCTATACAAATAAATGTGAATTGAATTGAATTATTATAACACATGTATAAATAAAGACAAGCTTCAAATTACTGAGATAAAAGAAACAATATATTAGACTTTCCAGGCATTTGCAGTGGAAATACCAGTGTTTGCAAGCCTTAGCCTACACTGCAGTATTGAACATTTTAGTGATACAGAAAAACAGAAGCGTAGTATCTAAAATATTAAGCCAGTAATTTATATGTATATTTATTTTTGTAACACCATGTCAGCAGTAGGAGAAGAAAACGTTTAACTATCCTTAATAGATGAGGGTGAGGAATTAATGACAGAATTAACAAAAAGTTAATTAAGATTAAAAAATAAATCTAAAATATATTCAGGTTATGAAAAAAAAAAGTTGACAACAACAGTCAGCTGATAACAGTCTGGGCCCAGTTGTTCAAAAAGTAAGATATCGGATTGGATCAAATCTTGAAAATGGGTTGTTCAAACGAAAAAATTATTCTGAAATTAGTACAATTGGGATCCCTTTGATCCAAAAAAAAGAAATAATCAGGATTATACTGATCCCAGCAGAAGGGTGGATTTAAAACGGGTTAAAAGATACACCATTTGTATCATGTAACACACAAGCACTTTTTATTTTACTATGTCCCTTCAGGGGCTCTGTAGATCCCTAGTAATCCAGATTTGGTAATCTGAAAAAAGTGTGTATCTGGATCCGGGTGAGCCAATCTAATTTTGCTTTGAAAAACAAGTACAAAAGTAAGATGGATTACCTGATCCTGGATAGCAAAACATGGGATTTCCAAATCCAGATCATTCTGATCCAGATTAAATGTGTTGAACAACTGGGCCCTGGTTTGTGTCAGATAATTAACCCTGTACTGCGGCAGCACGACCACTAGATGGTGGCAAACTTCACCGAGTGTTGTGTAACATCTGTTACACAACACATAATAATTTAGGCCCACCACACCACTGGAAACAGACAAACCTCGGTATTATAAAATGACTTAGGCCTGGTTTCACAGACAGGATTAGGCATTAGTTCAATTAGGACATGCATGTAGCTTTCATAAACATTACTGGTGTGTGTATTTTGGTGTGCAATGGTTATGCTTTCAGTACAAACGTGTTTTAGTCTGGGACAAGTTTAAGCCTTGTCTGTGAAACCCGAGGTAAGAGTTCAGACCTTTTCTACCACCTTACTATCATCATAACAGCGGTTTAATTGAAAGTACTGATGCTAGTTTACGCATTTAGCATATCAGTGGTTCAGCCAAGCTCAACACGAGCTGAGAGCTGCAGAAGCTGGCCTGGGACCAGAGGTTTGGAAGTCCATGTTCTCATACTGTGTCCAAGTGTGACATGCATTATCCCTACAAAATTGTCTACAACTCCTCAAATGCTCTATTGTGAATCATAAATCCATAAATTTTGTATTTTACCAAGAAAGAGGGCAATAGACAAGGGCCATTTACATGTTTCCGCATCACCACAAAAACACAAAGTGATCCACATTAAATATTCATGTCAAAATACATTATATTTGTGTGATATTCTTCTTTAACCTTAGAAAGCATGTATGTTTATTGCACTCACATGTGAATATCCAAGGATATGTGTGTATAATTATTCTTTTTTAGTAATTACATCCTAATAACATGCATTTTTTATTTATGCATTCTTTATTTTTTATACGCAAGTCAATTTGTATGCAGTAGTTTATAAATAAACTCTAATGCCTGTGTATTCTATCACTGGTCTCCTTTAAACTGTTAATATATCCTCCATTAAAGGTACACGGTTGCGTAACGGCGTCTGACGTCAAAGCAGTCACAAGACCTCGGTCGCGGCGCGCGGCCTTCGGCAGTTCACGAACAGGCACGCAAACGAGAGCACGCAGTGATGGGGCTGAGCGAGGGAAGAATGAGTTTTATAAAACCCTGATCGACTCGGATGTTGTGAATCACACGTGATGGAGAGCTGAATGTGACAGATCGGCGACTGATCCGTGAAGACAGCGGGGATTTGAAAGTTGACGCTGTTGTAAGGTCGTTTGACATCGCGGATGCGGTTGTTGTGACACCTCCAGACGTCATCGAGGGCCGTGGATCTGTTGTTAGTACTCTCGAACTAACCCGAACTAACGTTACCCCCCTGCAGCGGAGTCCGGGGGTGATGTTGTCCGTTCTCTCGTACGGTCGACTGGTGGCCCGGGCGGTCATCGGCGGACTCTCTCAGACCGACAGCCGCGATTACAGCCTGGTGTCGGCCAGCTTCGGCTTCGGGAAGGATTTTCGCAAGGGGATTTTGAAGAAAGGGATGTGTTATGGAGACGACGCGTGCTTTATAGCGCGACACAGATCTGCTGATGTGCTGGGTATGTAATGTTTCAAGCAAAGAAAGCATGTTTGTGTTTATGCAGGGATAATGTGCTTGGAAGAACTGGTTTAGTCAGGTATCATCGAGGTTACATCGCTTCTGACGCCACAACTGTCGCACATCGGTGCACCAATTTTATATATATATATATATATATATATATATATATATATATATATATATATATATATATATATATATATATACTTAAATTAATAAATAAACCTCATAAGACCCAGGAAAACAAAGTCTTTTAAATTTAGTGTTTTTCATGTCATTACATTGTCATAAGATAAGAAACACATATTTTATTAATTCATATTTTATGCCATGTCCTCTTAAGTGGACACCGGGACAATACAGAATAAAATAACATGAAATGACATGTTTAGACAAAAACAATTGGATTTTTTTTTTTCATTCACCAATCAATTTGCAGGTTTCAGAAAACTTTGTTTAAAGATGATTATCAACTATGTTATGAAAGATATAATTGATATACCGTATACTTTATATGTGGGTTAAATGGCCATACATGGGTTTTCCCATTCAATGCAATGTATCTATACATTGGATCTAATTTGCATATTCATGTGTTCTTGGAGCAATAATAATAATGGTTTAATAACGGGAGTAATAGTTGGCAACATTTCCATAATAATATCTAATATTTTATAAGAACATTGATATGTAATTTCTTTCCCTTTTCACTTGTGTCTCCCAGAATGCCTGATAAACATAGTGGACATGTATAAGATCAATGCCCTGCTTCATAACATGAAGTAATAATTTGATTAGAAACCTTATAAAATTTTCCTGAGATGTTGATTTATAACAAACAATTTCAAAATTAGATTTAAAAGATTACAAAATATCATATTTCCATAAATTTGATCATTCAGTCATTTTTAAAGACAAATGCGATCTCTGTAAAGCCCTGAATGTGCTCTTTACAGGCACATCCAGGCACCCAGGAGGATAAATAATACAGACAAATATTAAAACTATTTTCATAATACATGTTTCATAATAATACATATTCAGTTTAATTGACTGCCATGTAATTATCAAATTGTTTTTTATGAATAGTGAAGCCTTTAAAGATGAAAAACACAGTTCTTTTAGTGTTTTAAAAGAGTGATATCAAACAGGCGCTCAACGTTCCAAATTTTAAATGAACATTCTTTGGAACAAAGTTACATTTTCCATTGTGACATCAGCAGCGTTAAGAACGACATCATAAAGGAAAGTGAGAAGCGTTAAGATAAGCCTCCTGAAATTGCCCACTCATTTCATCCCAAATATCATTGGAGTGTATTATTTTTAAAGGGTTAGTTCACCCAAAAATTAAAATTCTGTCATTAATTCCTCACCCTCATGCCGTTCGACACCCGTAAGACCTCGTTCATCTTCCGAACACAAATGAATGTATTTGTGTTGAGATCTGATGGCTCAGAAAGTCCTTCATTGGCAGAAATGACATTTCCTCTCTCAAGACCCATAATAGGTACTAAAGACGTCGTTACAAAGTCCATCTCTCTACAGTGGTTCTACAATAATTTTATGAAGCGACGAGAATAGTTTTTTATGCGCGAAAAAAAACCTAAATAACGACTTATATAGTGATGACCGATTTCAAAACACGGCTTCATGAAGCTTCGGAGTGTTATGAATCAGTGTATTGATACTTTGTAACGACGTCTTTAGTGCCTTTTATGGGTCTTGAGAGAGGAAATGTCATTGGTGTCAATGGAGGCCTTTCTGAGCCATCGGATTTCAACAAAAATATCTTCTTTTGTGTTCCAAAGATGAACGGAGGTCTTACAGGTGTCGAACGAGATGAGGGTGAGGAATTAATGACAGAATTTACATTTTTGGGTGAACTAACCGTTTAAGTTCTCACACTTTTGAATTGAAAGAGACTCCAGTCTCATTATTATAAAAATGTTTTAGCAGTACATTTATATGTGCTTTCCTCCTCTATGAATATTTTCTTCCCTTGATTTGTAACTTTGAAATAAATATATATATATATATATATATATATATATATATATATATATATATATATATATATATATATATATATATATATATATATATATATTGATGATTTA
The DNA here is from genome assembly GCA_023029165.1 of Gobiocypris rarus. Lineage (NCBI taxonomy): Eukaryota > Metazoa > Chordata > Actinopteri > Cypriniformes > Gobionidae > Gobiocypris > Gobiocypris rarus. The sequence goes on from CM040928.1 coordinate 3,899,754, forward strand.
TGGGTATTAAAAAAAAAAGGAGTGGGTGGATTTTTACCATTAAAGGGTGGTTGTGTACACACACTGCCAACACACAACTTTGCATAATAGGTGTTCTTTAACATCAGCATTGCTTCTGCTGAGAATGGGGGTTAACAAGAGTGCACATTCGTTTTTATGTAACAGAAAATCAACTGTCTAGTTACAAGGAAGTCCACCTGAAAGACGTGGGTGCAAAACAATAGATGAACACTGAAGACCACAGACGTGGGTTTCAGTCTTTGTCTTGAGTCTTGACAGTGATTAACACTGCAGATCCCCAGTGAAAGCAAAGCTTTTAGTTCATGCTTCTTTTGCGAACAAAATTACACCTTTAGTCCTTGTACTAAACCTGTTTTGTCTGTCATCTAACCCACTCAAAAGGCAGATGTTAATAGACCTGCTAACATGTTTCTAAGGACTACTTGTACAGCCATACATCTAAGTCAAATGAACCTGGCATCTAAATCGTTTTCTACAGCTCAAACACACGAGCAGGGTTCCGTGATGGCCCAAGAAGTGAGAATCAATACTTTTCAAGCTTCAAGCCAGCAAATCTAGCTCTGGAAATCCCAGTGCTTTTAAAGGCGAGACCATGAGAGGATGCAGGTCGATGCGAGGGGACTTGCCTTGTATGGTCACAAACGAGGTTTCCTGCTCATTGTCAGATGGGAAGCTGGAAGGGCTTTGTAGGAAAGTTCCTGTCTGTTGGAAATGCACATGATATCTTTGGGGTGTGGCGTGTGGGCAGTAAACGTTTGCTTGCTTAATATTCAAGACTGGTGCATCTTACAATCTGCAGATCACTTAATTTACTTGAGCATAATTAGTGGTTGACAGATGTGGGTTTTTCAATGGTGCACAAAATCGCTAATTAAAGAGGAATTAAATGAATCTACTCAATTCACTAAGAAATCATTAAAGCATGCAGGGGTGTCAGCCAATTACAATAATCTCAAAATAGTAAACCGATAGCCAATATATCAGTCTATTGACCAAATCCTGTGGTTGTGTTTATTGTCACTTAGACACTGTTCTGATACAGTTCATCTCCAGAGTCACGTTTTACTTTTTAAAGTCCATTTTCGCTTGTGAGTAGACAAGTTTCCCCATCAGATACGTTAACTTTACCTCTTGATCACTTCTAAATAATCCAACTCGTTTGATCTTAGCTGATGAAAATCTTGCATCCCAGTATGAATAGTTTTATATTATGGTTACACAATCAAAAGTTTGGGGTCGGAACATTTTTTTAATGCTCACCAAGGCTGCATTTATTTTATAAAAAATGCAGTAAAACCAATAATAATGTGAAATATTATTACTATTACAAATAACTTTTTGGTTTTAATATAATTTAACAATGTAATTTATTCAAAGCTGATCAAAGCTGAATTTCCAGCATCATTCCTCCAGTCTTCAGTGTCACATGATCCATCAGAAATCATTCTAATATGATGATTTGCTGCTCAAGAAACATTTTCAGGATTGATAGAAATGAATCGATGAATAGAAAGTTAAAAGGCATTTATTTGAAATCAATCTTTGAAACATTATAAATGTCTTTACTGTCACTTATGATCAATTTAATGCATCCTTGCTGAGTAAAAGTACGAGTTTATATCTATTAAGTAGATGTAAAATAGCTGTACGCCAGCATTACAGCAATTAGAAGTTGTGTTGTAGCTTGTTAACCGTTTATAAAATGCAGCTTTCCAATGGTATTGGCCCTCATTTCTGTTATATCACCTATAGGTGTGGCTGATGGAGTAGGTGGCTGGCGTGACTATGGAGTCGACCCCTCTCAGTTCTCTGGGACGCTCATGAGGACGTGCGAGCGGCTTGTCAAAGAAGGACGATTTGTGCCAAGCAACCCAGTGGGAATCCTCACCACCAGCTACTATGAGCTACTTCAGAACAAAGTACCGCTATTAGGTGAGCATATACAGCTTTAGATTATGAAGTTATGAAATTGATTTCACAAGGAGAAAGTGTGCTGTACAATGCAAGTCTCTCTTCCCCTGAGAGTGTCATCATTTAAGAGCTGCACAGAAAAAGCATTTGCATTTAACGCTCTTTTTGGATTTATTCCTCAAATATATTTGTTCAAATGAAAATTGCAGAGACATTGAATCATAGTGTGTTTTGGAGGCTGATGGGATTGCGGCATTATGCTCTGGCTTCAATTAAGGTGCGGTCGCTCAATTTTGTGTTCCGTTCACTTCCATTCATATGCTGGTGTAAACGGGAACATGTGTCATATTTTCATCATTTCTCTACATACTAAAGTGTTTTTTATCACTACAAGTTCGACTTTATTCCAGATGCTTAAGGTGTCTGAAATTTCACATGCTTGAAATCCAGTGTGACCATCTCTTTGCAACATGTTGTTAATTAATGTCTAGTCCAACTATCCACAGACTGTGATGTAACTTTACCATCAGACTAACATTCATAACATAAAGTGTTCATTAGGGTGGCCCTTATTTTTGAACTTCTGCTCTCAACTGCCCAGTCAACTCCCCTTCATAAGAAATGGTAAAAAAATAAAAATTTCGCTGAGATTGTACTACGTTTGGGGTGTGCCAAACAAAATTTAAATGTAGTCTTACTGACCATAACAGCGAATTAGTGAATTAGGTTAAAAACGAGAACAGTGTTGATAGTAGAGTTCCTTCATGCTTCACTGTACCTCTTTTTCCCATTCGGTGCAGACATACTCAAAGAACACTGTCAATGAAAGTAAACGGGGAAAGTGACATGTGAAGGCCAAGTATTAACCCATACTCGCATTTAACCCTCGTGCACACAGGAGCACACATTATGAGTAAGTACTCTGCATTTAGCCCATCCAAGTTCGTGCGCACACATTAGGAGTAGTGGTTAGTGAACACACACTGCAAACCATGGACATTATAATGGAAAGGATTATTATTACCTCTTCCATAGACATCAGTGTGTAATTTAAGTAAATGTCGATGGCTTGTTCTTAAAAATAAAACTATACTTTCCAATTTTTTTTGTATTATGATCTTTTAATTTTTCTGAGAAATGCTTGGTTTTCACCAATAATGTAGTCATATCGTATCGATATCGCGCTATCTGGCTTGAAAATCGAGATATGAAATTTTGTCCATATCGTTAAGCCCTACAAGCAAATATACTTCATCCTAGTTATGCAAAGTTATCAGTGAATTAAACCTTTGCTAATATCACTTCAGATATTGAAGTACTTGTTGATAAAAAGATGCATACTTTGTGAATACCCTAAATGACAAATGATCTGGATGGTATTTTGCATACATACTTCTAATGGAGAAACAAATTAGGGGGTGAGAGTTGTCTGGCTATCACCACACCAAGCTCAGTTTAAGATTGATCATTGGTCTGGGGAGTCTGCTCTGTATTTTCTACTGCACAAGAGGCGTGATCAACGGGCATAATTCAAATGACTCTGTACACAATCGGATAGTCCTTCAACCAATCAGAGCACAAGAGGTGTGATCAACGGGGAACAACCTATCGCTTCTCTATCTGTCATCATGTTAAACCCACCAATAGCGCGCCAGGTGGATAAGCCAGTCTGTGATTGGTTCCCGTAAAAGTGTAACAGGGCAAAGTTGCAGGACGAAATCAAATCGCTGGCAGATCAGGCTGGGTTTACCCAGTCTAGGGTGAGAGGTTAAAATTTCCACAAACAAACAAAAAAAATCCCCCCGAATAAGGGCCACCCTAGTGTTTATGTGCAATGGCGTCTTACTTTTAAGTAAGTAAGTGACATGTGAAGGCCAAGTATCTGTCCTCTGCATTTAACCCATCCAAGTTAGTGCACACACATTAGGAGTAGTGGTTAGTGAACACACACTGCAAACCATGGACACACACACACACACACACACACACCAGAGCAGTGGGCAGCCCGGGGAACGATTGAGGGTGCCTTGCTCAAGAGCACCTCAGTCATTTTCTGTATTCCGTGAACTCATAACCTTCGGGTTACCAGTCTGGCTCTCCACGACTGCCCAGAACTAGACAACAACTACTACTTAACCATGCATGCACTGACATGTGAGACAGTACACGTAGATGTGCTATAAAACTGAGGACTGGATGTTCTGGGACAGTCAAGTGTAAAGTTTTATTTTTCCTGACTTGGGAGGGAAGTGTTTTTTGGGAAGGGCCTTGGCTCATTTTTCTCAGGACGAGATCAAAGCCGTAACTAAAATATAATGGACTGAAATGAGTCACTGTACAGCGGGCTGCTCTCAAAAACACTCTGTGGGCTAGATGAGTCACGGACAAAGAGTCTACTGGGTCACAAGATTGGATTTTGGTATTAAATCTGCACAAATTCAAAGCTAGTACACTATCGCTCTGTAGGACATTTAAATTAGTGATGCACCAAAATTAATCTTTGAATGAAATAAAATGTTTATTTATTAATACATTAATCAAATTTAAATATGCACCATATCAACTTGATATAATTGTTTCTACTCTAACTCATTGTTGTAAATATAAACATTTTAAAAAAAAAGTTTTCATGATTTATTTAAGCATATATATTAAATAATAAAGGTCAAGTAAAAAATTTGGACTTTCTCCTGAAAGTCCTAATGAACAAGCTATAGATGTTGAATGGCTTATTACGTGTTACATATTGTTCTCAGGCTGTTTTATTGAAGTCTTTTTGCAGTTGAAACACAAATTGAGCAAGTACATGAGACATGATACATTTCAGGAAGTTGTACCGGTTCTTTCAACATACCTTCTGATGTTCAATAATGTTTATTTTGTGCAATAACTAGTTGCGAAGAGGAAGATATGATCAGATCACATGCTGCTTGAACTGAGGCACTTCAACGATCTGTCCTACCACAATAAAGAGTATAATTTTTTATAGAAAATAGACGAATTGAAAGCGGAGACTTTTTCATATCAAAAGTAACAAAGCTTATTGCGATTAATGGATGGCTGGCACTACAAATAATTAAGTTTTGTTCATGCATAAACTGAAAACAGCATAGACAAAAAGATATCGGTTCTTCAAAATGAACATCAATTCCATCAATATTGTTCATAAATTGATTTTAGGCTAAATGTTTTCAGTTCAATTTCGGTGCATTGCTAATTCAAATAAAATGCTTTAAATGCTTTAAAAAGGCACAATATGTATACTTATTAGATTTAAATATCCTAAAACTACTATGTTATACGTATATTTTGTTGACTTGTTTATTTACATTATCCCAAATGTTTCCAACAATGTTTAAATCCAGAGAAATCAGCTATTTTAACCAGTGTAACCGCCCGTGTCATGGCGCCTGTCAATGACGTCATATCCGCGCTACCCTCGATTTCCAGTTTTACTTTCATAGAAACCATGGAAACACTAAAGGTGTTTTACTTTAGTATGTATTTTTATTAGACAGACAAGCAACTCTTTGGGTACATTTATCAACAGATAACTGATCACTGTTATAGAGCTCAACACTATTATAGGGCGTTCACACCAGACAAGAATGAAGCAAATAAATTGCGCTATTCGCGTGAAGTTGGACGCTTGAACATTTTGAGTTTTGTCTGATATTCTCATTCTGATGGTTGACATATTTGAAAGAGATGAAACATTCAACTCTTGCAATGTATCTCAATGTCTTCAGGTCATCTCAATAATCCACCAAACCCGCGTGTGAGATTCACTACAACAGATGCAAATTTACGTCATGGGAGGGGCTTCTGCCAGGAGGTTCGTCTCGTTGTGAAATGGCTGACATGGATTGTTTTAAATTATGGTGAATAAACTCAATTTGCCGGCTTAAACTAGTTTATAGTCTCAATAGGGTGAATAATAGGATTTTTTTCCAAGTCATCTCAATGGCAAAAAGTGTCCCAATCACCCTATGTATAGCTCAAATTGAGTAAAGAGCATTTTTTACAACTTGCCAGATTGTCCAATCTCTTCATTCACTTTCTTCCAAGCAAGATCCTTTTTATTCCCGTTTCTAAAAAGTACGAAGATGTATCGTACAGCTCCAGGTATCCACATATGGTTTTGTCCTCATTGTTGTAACTACTAGAGCAAGCTCCTGATTGGTTAACGTGGCACGAATATCCGCCAAAGTTCAGATTTTCCAATTTGCATGAATCACGTCATTCACGCCGCAGAATATCTATTGACTTAACATATAAATCACTCGTGCTTATCGCGCCATTCGCATCTGGTGTGAAAGCACCATGAGTCTTATTGTTTGAATTCCTTGTTTTCTTGATTTACCTTTAACAGCGAAAATTACATATTGTGCCTTTAAATGACCTATCATGTGACTGATTAAGCATCTTCTTTTCGTCTTTAGGAAGCAGTACAGCGTGTCTCGTGGTACTAGACAGGCAGAGTCACCGGCTGCACACGGCAAACCTAGGAGACTCAGGCTTTCTGGTGGTTCGAGGCGGAGAGGTGGTCCACAGGTCTGACGAACAGCAGCACTACTTCAATACCCCTTTCCAGCTCTCTATCGCACCTCCTGAGGCAGAGGGCTCCGTCCTCAGTGACAGGTGAGACCGTGACTTCTCTCGCTTCCTGATTATGCAACAGCATTGTGTCCCCAACCTAGACGCAAGCGAGACATAATCCCCTGGCTGTCAGTATGAGAGCCTGATTAGGTTCTCACTCTGAGAGCCTGGTTATTAACTCGACTGGATCAGTTTCTCCTGGTGAGAAATGTGTCACTCAGTGTGAACACTACAGTCTCTAGGATACTTCATGATCTCTATCCTCCTATTTCAGATTAGGACAGCTTTATTTGTCAAAAAACAACATTGAAAATTGTGCACTGAGCTCAATCAATTTGTAGGCCATAATTTATTTGACTAATCAACTTTTACTCTAGCCTTCACATTAACGCATCTTGTTTTTGTTTCTAGATTTATTCTCTAGCTTTAAGATATCATGTTAATGCTGTTTTAATTATTGATTATTAATAATATACTTTTATATTCATAATTCATGGATTGCATTACACTTTGATTCACAGGGCTATGTTGGCTGATGGCTGAAAGCACTGTAAAACAAGTGTCACACTGTTAATTTCAGCAAATTGAAAACAAAGCAATTTGCATGACTGCAAAGATTACATCACTAAATTCCGAATTCAGCCCCTGGTTTAGATTTAACAGTGCCCCTATTATGCTTTTTCAAATATTACCTTTTATTTAGTGTGAGAATGTAAAAGGTCTGCAAAGTTTCAATGCTCAAAGTCCACGATTAAATGGAGTTATAGTCTCCCAAAAGAAAGAATCCATTCTGAACTGCCGAAGCGAGACGACAGTAACTCCACTCTTTCTTCCTGCACGAACCTACGTAGGTTTGTAACAAATTTGCATAATGTCTACATATGGTCTTCATTGGCTGCCCGCGGACATTTACTTTGTCCCGCCCTCAAACTGTAGTTGTTGCTGAGACTGGAAGAGTTTGGTTTGTTATGTCAACGTGTCAAGCTTTGCCTGCATGTAAACCTATTGTAGGAGACCTTTAAAATAAAACGAGGAACCTTTAAAATGGCAAAACAATTACAAACTTCTGATTCTGTAACTTGTAACTCGTAATCCTGTATCCAGTAACTTACAATAGACAGATGTGATTTGAACTTGGCCATTTAAAAAGCTCTTGCATATAATGTCATTTTTCATGTAGCTACGCTGGATCCTCAAACCTGCTGGTTTTGTAATAAATTAATTGCATGATTAATTTAAAAGATAATTACAGTCAATCTTCAAATAGCCTACTGTGCAATGTTATTATGCATAATCCGACTAAGGTTTTGTGCAATATAGTTATTTGGTCTATTAATGTATTGAATATCTGTCAGTTACCCTATAGAAGAGCTGTGCATTCCCTAAACAATGTTAAGTGTTCTGTGTCAAAACCATTTCAGTTGTATCCGACTCTTGGTGAGTCCATGGGCTGTCTCTTGCCATACGCAAGAGACAGATTTTTCCGGAGTAGGTCGCCCGGTCCTTCTCCTTCCCTCCCCATTACATTACTTGGGACTCACACACTGTATAGTAAACATGACCCCAAGTCAGTGATTTACAGTGAATTTATCACGGTTAAGCGGTGGTGTTGGGCTCATTCCGCTCTGAGTTACATCCGGTTAGTTTTAATCTTTCTAAACACTTGCCGTGGCTGCCAAGTTAATGGAGACAACCTTAGCATGGCCTCTGTAAATCCTGACATTAGCTTGTTTCTCTTTGACAGATGAGCTAGTAGAAGTTATTCTCTGAGGCCAGATATTCTTCAGTCCGCAGGTCTAAATCTGTAATACCGTTCCATTTTTAAACCGTTTCCACTTCTTAATTTCTCTGAATTTTTTATTCAAACTAAGTGTCGTGTTTAAACCGCATGACCCAGGGCCGGCGCAGACGGAGGGAATGACAGTCAGTGTATTCGTATCAGTGGGCATAATGCCTGCCACAGACTTCCTGGAACAGAACGCAACACTTCACAGCTGATCTGTATGTTTCCGCGTGCTTTATGCTGTAATGAGGATCAAGCTAAAAGCTTCCTAGACTGAAACTGCTTTTATTCCTTTCAACTTGTGTCTAAATATGGTGAGCAAACAACAATGCTTACTGTATATTAGAGCTACAAATGCATTTCAACTGGGACTGCACAAAATGTGCAGGTATAATTGGGTTTGGTGGATTATTGAGATGACCAAAATACATTGAAATACATTGCAAGAGTTGAATGTTTCATCTCTTTCAAATATGTCAACCATCAGAATGAGAAAATCACACAAACTATTGAGTTTACTTGCATTTAAAGTAAGAATTTTTTGTTCTCTCGTCTCCCACAGCCCCGATGCTGCTGATAGCTCATCCTTCGATGTTCAGTTGGGTGACATTATACTCACAGCTACGGATGGTCTCTTTGACAACATGCCAGACTACATGATTTTACAAGAGCTCAAAAAACTCAAGGTAACAGAGCATCTACGTGCAACACTTCCTTCTGTCTATTTTTCTGTCTTCCAGCGAGACTAATACGAATTGTGTGCTCTGCTTTCAGAATACCAACTATGAAAGCATCCAGCAAACAGCCAAGAGTATTGCTGAACAGGCACATGTTTTAGCATACGACCCCAATTACATGTCTCCTTTTGCACAGTTTGCCTGCGATAATGGCTTAAATGTCAGAGGTGAGTTATACATTTTTTCATTCCTTTTGAACGAGCTACAACTTTACTTTTTCTTAATTTACCTTTATTCTTTACAATTTTCTGAGATATGGCCATGTTAATGTGTATACATTTTGATCTGAAAACAATTACAGTATGCATTTGACAGACACTTTTACTGTGCATTGAAGGTATACATTTTAACAGTTCAATGCACTATAAAAATTTAAATGATCACAATTTTTGTTCGGTTCAATTCAGGGTTATTGTATTGAACTAAAACCATTTTGTTACTTGAAATAAAAATAAATAACTGAATAAAATAAAAAAGCAAAAGCAACATTTTTATTTCCATTTAGTTTACTAAAATAACTAAAGAAATAAAAATGACAAAAAAAACTAAATATCTAAAACTTTCAAATGAAAAATCAAATCAATACTATAATAGTATCTGAATGGTACTAAAAAATAACACTTCAATTGTATTGTTTTTATATGATTCATAATTAAATTGTGATCAAACAAATGTCTGAAACAGAAAGTGCATGAACTTTTAAAAATATGCATACTTTAAATGCTTTGGATAAATGCATAATGTACAAATAACTGGTCAGATAATCAAATAAAGCATCATTGGATTTTTTCCACTGAAAACAGGTCAAGAATTGCATTTTGTATGAGAAATTGATGCATATTAAATTTCTAAATACTTCTAAAGTATTAATCTTGATTAATGTTAATTTTAACATTCAAAAGTTGCATCTGTTAAAATTATTGAATGCACTTGTGCTAACATGAGCTAACAATGATATATTTGTATTAACTAACATTAACAAAATAAAAAAAATAGTGTAACAAATGTATTGCACATTGTTAGCCAAATAAGACCTTATTGTGAAGTGTTACCCATTATCAGATTGATTAATTTTATATTCCTAACTGACATGTATACAATGGCACATGTGAACATAGTAGATGTCGAGTAACATTTGCCTGACAACATTCCCCATTTTCTTTCCAAAGGAGGAAAGCCAGATGACATCACCGTTCTGCTGTCAATTGTAGCGGAGTACACAGACTAATGTTTACAAGGGCTGCAAAAGGCTTCTCTTGTTGTCTTCCTCTAAGTCACTGGACTGGCAGCTGTTTCCTGCTGGCAGGATTGAGGGCTGTTTGAGTTTTCTGTTTCTGGCAGGGACTTGGAGCCCACATGTGTTCACTGGGTTCTTCAACCTTACTAGACAGTACTTCTAATGATGTCGCCTGCAGGCTCAAGTAAAATACGAACTGCTAAAGCTGAGTTGTGCTTTGCAAGGGCTACAACAGGTGTTGTACACTTTTCCAGTACGTCTGTAAGAATCACCAGTGTTTCTATCATCCAGTGATGAATGAGTAGGTGGTAATGATGTGGTTGAGAGTGAAGGGTCAAAAAATGGAGAAAGAATGAGGGAAAAGGAAAGTAGAAAGGAATAATTTGATTAGGGACATGCGTCCCCCCCAAAAAAAGAGAGTTTCCGTATCAAGAAGAAACATTAAGATGGAAGCGTTATGCCATTGGATTCTTTAACTTTGCAAAAGCCTAAGGGAGACACCCTCAAGTTACAAGAGTCTTGAGATGGCATGTTTTGCCTGTTTACTTTCCATTTAAAAAGACACCCGATCTGTATCCGCTGGACAGACGTCAGCTGAGGGCCAGCTGAGATGTGAGGTTATCAAGCACCAGTGACTACTACAAACTCTTCACTAGCAAATGGACAGTTTGTCGTCAGTGTTGTAGCGTAACTTTACGATACTAGATTGATTATGACGCTTAACCTCATCAAAATACTGTCAAACGTAATGATCTAAAATTGAAATGCCTTTCCTATGAAATAATAACTGATAAAAGATCGCAAGATTGCAGAGCAAGTTCTCATAACATAAAATAAAAGAGTAGGACGGTGTTTGTGTAAGCGATGTAAAGTACGGGGGAAATTACAGTTCTTGGAAAGACAGAAAACTTTCCCTTCATATTTATTCATTTAAAACAGTATTACTCCACCATTGAGTCTTTTAACGTAATTACTGCTGTGCAACAGACTGCAAGGGATTGTGGGATCTGGAAAAAAACAGTCCCGCTTAAACCACTTTTTAAGAGGTTCACGTGCATGTGGTGTGTGTGTATGTGAGAGGGGAACGTTTACGATGTGTAGATATTTGGAAAACTGGTTGTATATTTATGTACGACATGTATGCATTTGGAAAGTGTAGTTATTACACAGCAGATGTATATGAGAATATATTTGATAATTGTGGATTCGGTGTTAAAATATTTTTCTTGATTTTTTTTGGTAAAATTTAATTTTAAAATATCCCTCGAGGTGTTTACGCACAAAGCTAATGCTAGCATCTGTGAATGCTTTCAGTGGGTATGTCATGGATCACATGATCTAATAAAATTATATTTTTATAACCTCTGTTGCTCGCTGTTTTTCTTTTTAGTAAATTTGTTATAGAGTAAATAAAGCAATATTCCACAGTAAATGCTTAACTGTAAAATTTTTTTATAAACTGAACAGCTTAAAATATGTAATGTCACAAATGCTGTCAACATTAGTATTTAAAGTGGATGTTCAAAAAAAACAATTCATATAATGTACTGTAGTTATATATTGTTATAAGTTATAAATTGACTTGGACTCCCTACACTACACGCATATTTGAACTCTACTACAAAATAGTCAAATTAATGTTATATATATGTGTGTGTATATATATAAACACCGATCAGGCATAATATTGTGTTCGTATGGCATGAACTCCACTAGAACCCTGAAGGTGTGCTGTGGTTTCTGGCACCAAGATGTTAGCAGCAGATCCTTTAAATCCTGTAAGTTGCGAGGTGGGGCCTCCATGGATCGGACTTGTTTGTTCAGCACATCCCACAGATGCTCGATTGGATTGAGATCTGGGGAATTTGGAGGTCAAGCTGCCTAATATATCCCACCCATGTATATATTAATTCTGAATCAATAGTTATACTATAATGTTTTTTTATTTGATTATATAAAGATGTAAAGTAAATGAAGTCTCCAATTTTCAAATTCTCAAAGTTTGTAATGTTTATATCAGAGCTGGATGGTTTTTACATTTGTCATTTTAGCTTTTTTTGTAGTTCACTTAAAAAGGTATTACGGTGTGACAAATTAATTTTTAAAAAGCAAATACTGCATGTAATCTCAATATGAGCCATTCATAAAAGCAGCATGTATAATAATTATGCAAGAATATAATAATAGTCTTAATGAAGCATAGCATGTTACACTGCAGGAGGGCGATGTCTTCTACCCACACAAACAGCAATGCTCGTTTTCAGCTATGTAGCTATTCTAATCACACAAGCCATTTGCACCCTGACGAATTAACTGGATTACACCATCGGATGAATCTTCAAAGCCACCTGCAAAAAGTAGCAGTCGCTTTTCTCTTGATCTAGTTCTGTAGTGATTTAAGGTTCATTAAAGCAGAAGTGTGTATTTTTTTTTCAAGGTTCAATAAGTCGGCTATATGTAAACTATTGGTAGATTGTCTTCCTGAAGAGAAATGAGAGACAAAATGACACGCTTAAAGACTTTCATTTCTTTGCAGTTTAGTGTAACTGCAAAAGTTTTTCTACATTTTGTGCTCAATTTAGATGTAAATGAGTCTGAAATATCGCACAAGTTACATCACCAGTAAGTGTTTGGATATTAAACCAGTAGTAATGGTTGTGACCCTGAGCATGAACTAATGCAACAGCGATTGATAGAACCGTCACATTAGGAGCTCAAATGACAAAATCCCTCTAATAGGGGGGCGAAATCAAGTTATTCTGTTTTGCCCGGCTGTCCACCTTCAAAAAAGTAGACAATCGTAAGCTTCTCCCTAACATATTTTTTTAATTCAACACTCGAGCGAAACACAAGGCTTTCTCTGTATAATGTGGCGAGGTATGTTTGCCATACCAGTAATTGCTGCAGGCTTATATAATAACAGTTTCTCGAGCAGCATTTTAAAGCAGTGAGTCAAATCTTCCTCTGACTCATCGGTGGACACAAAGAACATGGAGTCCTTCAATCCTTGAGAATGTGTTTGTTTTAAAGTTTTGATTTATCTTCTCCACGGTGACTGAACTTATGTGAACTGTGTGTTTAGGTAGAAATTCCTCAGCTCTGCAACAGAAAGTGAATCTTGCCCCACTTGGCCTCTCTGCTTCTCTCAAACTTTACTGCTGTTGCATAGTTTTCCTTTTATCTCTCCGAGAACAGTTTGAACACACAAGATATGTATTATACATTACAAAGATGGTCATGTAAGAACTGAAACAAAATCAAAAACTACTTACAACTTGTTTTAACATTAATAAAATACAAGGTGTGCACTAACAAGGATTAAAAGACAAGCGATGGCCTTGACTGCCATATTTAAGATAACTGTAACAATTTAATATACATTAACCTTTGAAACTTTTTTTAAAACACCATTTAACCGTAGAAAATATGCTGTGTTTTGTCTTTATAAGGCTACATAATGCAGTAACGTCCTTGCATTCGCGCAGCAGTGTTACCTGCTTCAGATTATTTTACAGTGTTACCTGTGTCCCTCCTGTGATCCACCTTCCTCCTCTGTGTCACTGCCTAAAACCAGGCTGGGCAAATCCGCAGTGTTGCGGTCTCCTCCATTACTGAGAACAGCGCCGAAGAGCAGGGATCGGATCTAGAATGAGACCCTCAGGTTGTAAATGCAAACATTTTGCCATAATCGTAGCTTGGTCATTCTACAAAATGGGCATATTTTGTATCCTTCAATTACATAGTGTTTACATGTAAATACATTTAAAAAAGACTTTTATTGAGATCTTATAAACAGTTTGATCTAAATGCTTCTGCTTCATTAGTTTGGTAGACAAACGTGTTTTAAAAATATTAACTTTTGACTAGAAAACTTTTTTTATTTATGCTATTTTTTTTACCCTGCAAAGCCAAATTAATAACATAACTTTGCTGTAAAAACTGCTGCACATAATATTCTACATGCCATCTGTCGCCTGATTGATTGTTTATACTCTTTTAGCAAGATACCGATATATCGGCCGATATTCTTTACGTGTATATTATAGTACAGTACCAGCTAACAGACGCGTGGGCATGCTTATGTGCACGTTCATCTCAGTGGCATATCTGCGTTATATTCGGCGATGCCAATATATCTGCGACAGGCTCATATCGGCCAGTAAAATTGTCAGAACGATAAATCGGTCTGGTTCTACTTTTAGCAAGTAAAAGACCTTGTATTTTAATTGTAAAAACGTCACCCGTCAGCGTGTCTTTTTGCTGTGAAATATTTAAATAAGAATAACTTTTATATTATTAGTAATATTTCAAGAATGAACACATGAACACGCAGGTTTACTTGATTTTTTTTTTTTTTTTTGAAAAATCATGTTAAAATGTGAGTATCAAATATGATCATCAGGCTTTTGAGGAAGGTTTATTTGATCATCTCTCAATCATCATTGTATTGCATTGGATTATATGTTTTAAAACTAAAACGACAGAGATTGATCATAAAACTAAGCATTTAAATATCGTCTTGCTAAGACAAATTATTGAGAGCTATAGCATGGCAACTGATATTTATATGCATTTTATGCCAGTAACCTGCTGTACTGTACAGATCTCACTGACTTACATTACAAGCATCAGAATTTCATCTTATGTTTTGGCCGTTTGAATATCAGCAACTGCACCAAATTTCATATTTTTTCTCAATTTGGGCCTCTGAATAAAACTTGGTGTTTTTTGTTTCTCTTTGAGTCTGAGCTCCATATTCTCACTATATCAGCATATATAATCCATAAAAGCCTGATGCATCAAATATGACACATATGCAAACTTTTTATAAGTCTAAATGTTCAATAAACTGTTTAACTGAGGAGTTAGCAAAGAAAAAAAAAATTATTTTCGTACTTCCATTTGTGCAACTCAGTGTTAAAGATTTTGCTATTATTTTAAAATGTCGAAAATATTAATACTTTTGACTGGTAGAACATTATTATTTAGACTATTAAACTGATAATGCACTAAATTTTTCATTAAATATACAAATAAATCAAATTAAACTAAATTAACCATTTAAACTAAATTACTGATCTAAAGCCCACATTGTCACTGTATGATAATTTAATATATTATGTTGCATTATTTTCCTGTTTAACACTGTGAAGCTGCTTTGAAACAATCTGCATTGTTAAAAGCGCTTTATAAATAAAGTTTACTTGACTTGACTATGTATTTTATTGTTTGTCTGAAAGAAGACTCTAACCTTAAATGTGGCTGGTGTTACTGGTGTAGTCAAGGCCGATTCAGGCAGAAAACTGGGTCTTAACAGGACCTCTCCAGGTGCATGAAGCTGAATCATCTTCCTCATATGAAGGGCTGGATTGAACACTTCGCTGCCCTGGCTGGAAGCCACATGTTCCCCATCAGCAATGCACACATCTGCCTCCATAGGGCCTTCACTCGTGGAGATATCAGCAATGCACACATCTGCCTCCATAGGGCCTTCACTCGTGGAGATATCAGCAATGCACACTTCTGCCTCGATGGGGCCTTCACTTGTGGAGATATTGGCAATGCACACTTCTGCCTCGATGGGGCCTTCACTTGTGGAGATATCGGTAATGCACACTTCTGCCTCGATGGGGCCTTCACTTGTGGAGATATCGGTAATGCACACTTCTGCCTCGATGGGGCCTTGACTCATGGAGATTTCAGCTGTGGAGGTCTTGGGAATGGTGTCAGGACAGTCATTCCTAGAACACACAAGACTTGCTGAAACGATGTTTCAATCAATTTAAACATGACCAATTATTTATCTCTAAACAACCAATTCAACAGAATAAGACTCTCTGCTGCCCCCACCAGCTCTGGAGAATGAGGTTAACATGGTGTAAAGCATATCAAATGGACTCTTTGACATTTATTGATGTTTATTAACTTGGTTTAAATTGCAAGTCCCCTGTGATCAAATACTTGGTATAATAAAACATCTTTATAATAGGTGTAGAACTTTTTTATGTGTGCCAGCAAAGCCTGCGTGATGTAAGTGCTATGGGTAACGAAACACGTGTGTGAATGTGTGAGGGACAGCAGAGGCAACAGAGAGACAGGGACGAATCACACGGCGACAGTGGGGGAGGGTGTGTGAGTGAAGGAAAGATGAATGCATGCCTCTGAATATGCAGGGCTATAATATGTTCGGATTTGGCTCTGTACCAGAACTCCGGCCCACGGGACAAACGTTCCATTGCATGCGAGAGCAACTACAACAACTGTTTCAACTTACTCAGGATTTGTTTATCTACTCTGCTTTTTAGTAAAATGAGCTAATTTAATCAAAATGAAAATTCTGTCATCTTTTACTCATCCTAATTTTGTTTCCAAACTCGTTTGAGTGTCTTTCTCTCTGCTGTCTGCATCCATTTAAAAATATTATGGTTTCATTTTGAGCTTAAAAGTTTCCTCATTCAATTTCATTGTAAAAGAGTGGCCTTTTGTAGTTCATGGAAGAAAGTCATTAGGGTTTAGAACGACAAACTCTTCCTGGGGTAAACTGTTCCATAGACCATTATCTACTGAAGCTCAGTACACTCAATTGACCTATCGGTAAGCCCCCCGAAGAAAATAAAATAAAATATACCAGTAAAAAGTGTGGAAACATTACTATTTTTAATGTTTTTGAAAGAAATCTCTTATGTTCATCAATCCTGCATTTATTTGATCAAATGCAAAAAACAAATGACACAGATGTAATATTGTGAAATATTATTACAATTTGAAATAATGTTTTCTATTTTAATATACTTTAAAATATAATTTATTCCTGTGATCAAAGCTGAATGTTCATCATCATTACTCCAGTCTTCAGTGTCACATGATCCTTCAGAAATCATTCTGATATGATGATTTGATACTCAATTATTATCAGTTGTGCTGTTCCAACATTGATAGTAAATCATCATATTAGAATGATTTCTGAAGGATCATCTGACATTGAAGACTGGAGTAATGACTAATGAATATGTCATATTAATAAGTATATTAAAATAGAAAACCATTATTTTAAATTGTAATGATATTTCACAATATTACATTTTTTTTGCAGGCTGGATGAGCAGAAGAGACATTACAAATAGTCATGTTTCCAAACTTTTGAGCGGTACTGTATATATATATATATATATATATATATATATATATATATATATAGTATTTCAAAATTCACAATCATATTCAGCCAAACAACAATCAATATAAATGGCCTTGTTGTTGGATGATAGACAATAAACAGCTTTGATGACGTCTATCATATGCAAATAAACCCTTTGGCCTTTTAAAATCAAGACTAGTTATTTATTTTAGCTTTCACTAGCATAAATTATTGCAGGCTAGCTGTTTAAACAGACAGCGGTGACGTAAGTTGCACACAACAGGTGACCCAGATGTTTGTTTCTGCTTGAGACTAACACACAGAAGCACTGACATAAGTACAAACTCTATGAGGAGGCGGGGCAACTTTAGTGACATCACTGCCCAGACTGGATGAGTTACTGTGCTAGATTAGAGTCAGGGCAAGCATGTCACAGCTCTAGCTCTGCGTTACCCTATATAGGTAAGACGAGGTCGACCACAGCACTAAAGCTGCCACTGAACTCTTAAGCTTATGGAAGTGGCTCTATGTCACAGTGGTTTTGCATTTGCATTGCACCTATAATTTGAAATTATAGGGAAGAGACAAGGTTATGGGGTGAAATATTTAAATTAATATTTCACCCAGAAATGCAAATTCTATCACTTACTCAGCCTCAAGTTGTGGCCATATGGCTTTCTTCAATAGCTGCCTATCACACAAAGCAAGCATCTAGCTTCCAAATACATAAATCATATTATAGAAAATAGCAGCCAGGGTTTCTCAGAAGAAAGAAAGTCATGCCGGTTTAGAACAACACACATGTAAAGTAAATGACAATTATGAGTGAAATGTTCCTTTAAGAACATCTGTCCATCATGAAAATACATGGTAAGTTTTAACGTACAGTATATTCATGTGAATGTGAGGAGGATTAAAATGAAATACCCAGGTGCAGGTTGAGATAGGCTTTCGTAGTTTGGATCCGTTAAGGTGGACAACACAACATGGGCCTCCAGCGTCATGTCTTTTACAGTGAAGGATATAGGCCTGAAAAGAGTTCAAAATCATTCAACTAACAGCTATAGCTGGTTATTTATAGTGTATCTAAACATATGACTTCTTGATGAATATATGTGGGTTTGGTATCGGGGAAAAAAAAAGACTTACTGTCCAGCTATACCAAACTGACAAGATACTGGTAGACCATGAGACTCAGCAAAGGACAGCAGCCCCTATAAACAATTTATTTAAACAATAATGTATTATTAATTATTTAAATTATACTAGTTTCAGAGCAGTGGCAACGGTGACACTAAGTTCTACAGGAAAGACTCAGCAAGCTGATAATATACAGAGTCATTTGGCGTAGACCCCGTCCGTAGTGAATAATCCGAGGGTTTCGGATCTGCCATTCCTGCCGAAGACGAGGGCAGGGGTGTAGCCGACCCGCCGTGAGGTATGGACAGGGCCATCCTTGTGGTGGTGGGGAGGATGGGGGTAATTGTCGCTTAAGTATCTGCGAACTCAAACATGTATAAGTACCGAGCTTTTATACAGTGAGTATGCGAATGCGAGTACAACCCTTTAAGACCATGCACCAGGCACGCAAATCATTTTTCCCGTCATTAAACTAGCAAAAGTGGATTTGCGCTTAGATCGTTGAAATGGGGCCCAAAGTGTTAGTTGAACATCTTTAAACTTTTAGTTTTACAAATGATCACATTAAAAATAACATTAAAATTAGATCATATTTTGAGTTTTGAAGTGCTGGAAAAACACTTGGCATTATGTTTCTCCTGGTTTCCACGTCAACGCTGTTTGATTTGATTTGTGTGGTTTAAAACAGAATTCCATGCCGAATTTGAATGCTTCAAACTAGATCTCGCTATGATGTAATACAATTTTTGACAGCGCTGTGTAGTAACGGTGTTGAGTGATCAAGATCGGCCCAGGAGTAAACCTGTTCTGAGCTCGCGCTGCAATGTCTTTTGTTGGTCTGAGCTGATAAATGGTCCATGCAGCTTAGCTAAAAAAAAAAACTAAAAAAATGTTGTTGCACTGGCATTTGGTCGCAGTATATATTGCATCATTACTATATATATATATATATATATATATACATATATATATATATATATATATATACATATATATATATATATATATATATATATATATATACACACACACAGGTCCTTCTCAAGAAATTAGCATATTGTGATAAAAACTCATTATTTTCCATAATGTAATGATAAAATTAAAATGTCATATATTTTAGAATCATTGCACACCAACTGAAATATTTCAGGTCTTTTATTGTTTTAATACTGATGATTTTGGCATACAGCTCATGAAAACCCAAAATTCCTATCTAAAAAAAATTAGCATATTTCATCCGACCAATAAAAGAAAAGTGTTTTTAATACAAAAAAAGTCAACCTTCAAATAATTATGTTCAGTTATGCACTCAATACTTGGTGGGGAATCCTTTTGCAGAAATGACTGCTTCAATGCGGCGTGGCATGGAGGCAATCAGCCTGTGGCACTGCTGAGGTGTTATGGAGGCCCAGGATGCTTCGATAGCGGCCTTAAGCTCATCCAGAGTGTTGGGTCTTGCATCTCTCAACTTTCTCTTCATAACATCCCACAGATTCTCTATGGGGTTCAGGTCTGGAGAGTTGGCAGGCCAATTGAGCACAGTAATACCATGGTCAGTAAACCATTTACCAGTGGTTTTGGCACTGTGAGCAGGTCCCAGGTCGTGCTAAAAAACGAAATCTTCATCTCCATAAAGCTTTTCAGCAGATGGAAGCATGAAGTGCTCCAAAATCTCCTGATAACTAGCTGCATTAACACCCTGCCCTTGATAAAACAGTGGACCAACACCAGCAGCTGACATGGCACCCCAGACCATCACTGACTGTGGGTACTTGACACTGGACTTCAGGCATTTTGGCATTTCCTTCTCCCCAGTCTTCCTCCAGACTCTGGCACCTTGATTTCCGAATGACATGCAAAATTTGAACAACAGTCCAGTGCTGCTTCTCTGTTGCCCAGGTCAGGCGCTTCTGCCGCTGTTTCTGGTTCAAAAGTGGCTTGACCTGGGGAATGCGGCACCTGTAGCCCATTTCCTGCACACGCCTGTGCACGGTGGCTCTGGATGTTTCTACTCCAGACTCAGTCCACTGCTTCCGCAGGTCCCCCAAGGTCTGGAATCGGTCCACACTTTTTCCTTCCCAAAGACTTCCCACTGAGATGCCTTGATACAGCACTCTGGGAACAGCCTATTCATTCAGAAATGTCTTTCTGTGTCTTACCCTCTCGCTTGAGGGTGTCAATGATGGCCTTCTGGACAGCAGTAAGGTCGGCAGTCTTACCCATGATTGCGGTTTTGAGTAATGAACCAGGCTGGGAGTTTTTAAAAGCCTCAGGAATCTTTTGCAGGTGTTTAGAGTTAATTAGTTGATTCAGATGATTAGGTTAATAGCTCGTTTAGAGAACCTTTTCATGATATGCACATTTTTTGAGATAGGAATTTTGGGTTTTCATGAGCTGTATGCCAAAATCATCAGTATTAAAACAATAAAAGACCTGAAATATTTCAGTTGGTGTGCAATGAATCTAAAATATATGAAAGTTTAATTTTATCATTACATTATGGAAAATAATGAACTTTTATCACAATATGCTATTTTTTTAAAGAAGGACCTGTATATATATATATAACATTTAAAAGATCATCAAAGATAGCCCTGCACAATACTGAAGAATTAAGATCTGCCAAAATGTGTACAGATTTGTACAGCGTTTTATACACAAGGGACACACTGATCCACACAGATGTATTTGACCCCGTTTAAGACTGCATGAGGAGAAGGTCAGTCATGTGTGTCCAGACCACAGTGTGCCGTCCAGTGCTGTAACTCATTGTGACAGGTTATCTGGTTAGAATCCAAGCATCTGTCCCACTGCATCAATGACTGACACAAATACACGGTGGCCTGCCAAAAAGTTACGCCACTGACATACTGCCAAAACACGTACGTGAAAGGGGTCGGTACTATCAGGGCATAATCCAGTGCCACTAGATCTCCCTGGAAATCAGGGTCAAAGGTTGAGCTAGAGAACACAAAATGAACTTGTGTTTATAATTTATCTTGGATGCATTACAAAAATCACAGAAGTGATCATCGAGCATGATTGTTGTTCCATGTTTTTTTAAACATTCAGTATTTTGAAAACCAACTATTCTATTCCAACTAATGCAGTTTTTTGGAGAAATGTGATATTGCTGAGGAATGCAGATTACCACAAAATAAATAAAATCCCACCAGGTTGTAAGTTAAAGGGGTGCTATTTTACATCTTTCTTTAGTGTGTAATGTTGCTGTATTGGCATTAAGAAGGTCTGCAAAGTTACAAAGCACAAAGTCACTCCAAAGTGTGTTCTAGTCTTGAGTTTTCTTCTGGGAATGAACCCGTCACAAGAACAAAATGTTAGCGTTACTGACAGACTGGGAACATAGGTGCTGCAACAATGTAAAATCTGTGTAAAATAATGTGAAATAACATAAAAACCTATTCTAGAAAACACCAAAAACTTTTTAAAAAAACAAGACTTTAAAAAGGGGAATAATAGGTCCTCTTTAAAAGTACATTGGAGTCCATTCAGTTCAGTTGAACTCACCTGAGTGAATATGATAGCACAACGACGACGTCGCAGGACAGAAATAAGTGGCAATAAAAACGAATATGGAAAGATCCTCATGTACTGATCAGCACACACATCGCACGGGGACACAAACACCTCGGCTCTACACATATCCTGTATATTTACATGGTAAAACATGTTGTGCTGGACGCTCACCCTCAGTTCTTTTAGGCAGAAGGTCACGGCTGAATCCTCTCCAACCTGAAAATAGTCAAACTCATCTGGGTGCATCATCATCTCTGTGTTCATGCCTTTAATATAGCCTGATACAAATAAACAAGATCCAATTAATGCAGGAACACAATGTTTAACATCTGAGTATACCGAAACTAAAGTATTTATTAAGTCTAAATACATGCACTTCTGAATTTATGTAAATTACTTTCCTTTCCAGCAAATGGACTACTTACTGAATACTGCCCACTATTTTAAAGAACAGTGAAGCAATGAAAAACACACTGCACATCTACTATAGTGAGTGTCATCCGGTTATCATCTTGTGAATAAAATGGTCAATTTAATTTGGTGTAAAAATATTTTAATACCTAAATAAAAAAAAAATTTTCTAATTGTAATGCTGCAATAAATATTCTAATGCATCAAAAAAGACATCAAATGTATTCATCACACTGGAGATGGATGGTAGCTATTAAAAATTATATATGTGCATGATGAAATATACCTACATATTATATGTTCACTCATTAATATTAATGTTATATAAGCAATACAATACAGTGCAAGAATAATAAGAGTACAACATGGTAGTATACTATTATAAACACAAACTTACTATTTTCTTCCTCATAAAAGGTCTTTAATGTTACTTTAAAAGAGGAAATGAAAAGAGTGACCTCTTCTTGTGAAATCGGGAAATGCACCACAATGTCGCCTAAAAGTCTGACACAGAAACAAAAATGGTCAGCATTAGTCAGCTAACAATTTACAATAATGTATTAGCGAATGTTGAAATTAACATTTAAACTAATGTAGTTAAGTAATATTTACATATAGAACCTTACTGTAATGTGTTATCAATGAAACTGGAAAAAACTGTGTGTGTGTGTGTGTGTGTGTGTGTGTGTGTGTGTGTGTGTGTGTGTGTGTGTGTGTGTGTGTGTGTGTGTGTGTGTGTGTGTGTGTGTGTGTGTAAATCTTACGTTATGGAATCAAAGTGTACCCACAAGGATGGAAATGGACACTTTTTGGTCCCCATGAGGAAAACAGCATATAAATCATAATAAATTATGTTTTTTGAAAATGTTTTTTTGAAAGTTTTCTGTGATTGCAGGACTTCAGACTGCGGCTAAAACAGTTGCAATTGTGACCAAAAATATTAACTTGCGAGTGATATTTTCGCTGAGATCGCCACTGGCGACCATATAAATTTACATGAAAAAAATGTGTGTGCCTTTTTACCTGTATGTGCTGTGATGAGTAGCCCATCACATCTATTGTTGTGTTAACGAAATAATATGAGAAGACGCTCAGCACAGTTACAGTGGAAAAAAACCTTGCTGAGTTTGAGCTTATTATCAATATATTTTAATTTCTGCTATTTTCTGTCAGAACTTTACGTTATTTGTAGCGCAGCCATCCATAACTGCAGATTTGTACTAAACTGTCAGCATTTCGACCTTGGAAAGAGCTTGCATAAAACATCTTACGAACAATTATGTCACAACGTGAAGTCAAATTTACCTCAGAAAAGCCATTCAATACTCATAAACTCAGCTAGAAAAATAACTATAGAAAGCGGCATTTTGCTAAATAAATGCACTATATCACATAATCTTTATAATTGTACATAAACTGTTGTCTAAAAATGAAATTCAACACTGGCCATATAATTGCACGTGAAAAATTAAAACGCGTTTATTCTTTTGTGGAAAAATTATTTGGCAACTTTCTCCCTTATAGGAGACAATGGCTCCTTAAAAAAAAAGATTTGTCTGGACTGGAGCCCTGGATGGGTAGGCTTAGGGTTAGGGGATAGTATATACAGTTTGTACAGTATAAAAATCATTATGTGTATGGAAAGTCCCCATAAAACATTAAAACGTCTGTATGAGTGTGAGTGTGTATAACAGGTATATGTGGTTTATGAGGACACAAATGTGTATAATGACATGGGTATTACAACCTAAACATGTTTTTTTGAGGACACTTCCTATGTCCTCGTAAACCAAATGGATTAAATATAGTTAACCTGTGTGTGTGTGTGTGTGTGTGTGTGTGTGTGTGTGTGTGTGTGTGTGTGTGTGTGTGTGTTTACTTGGATTGGGCCTTCAGGACATTTGGACAGAGGTGAGCTGGGAACACGGCCTGCAACGCTTCACATTCCTGATACCCCAAATTATGCGTCTTAGTTATTCCTAAAACACACATACAAGTGCCAACATCTTGATTAGAACAAATGTGATAAGTTGTGGTGAATAATGCAATATGGAAATGATTTCTAGCATCTCATCATCACAGAAGAGAGTCCAGTGAAGTGTGCTGACACCCTGAGATTACAACCGCCAACATCAATCTGTTCCTCTCTCTGTCAGTGCATTACCAGCTTCAATACATACTTCACATGCAAATGAACTAACCATGTCTGCAGTGAAACTGAAATATCACTCTGCTGTCTGGGATTTTGATGCTTATCTCACATCGGTCCACACTTCGCTCTCTCCACGCAACACAGCGGAACAGGGGAAGAACGCACTGAAAATTATTTTTTTTAAAAGCATACATTATCCACAAGTACACTGTGCATGAATAATACTGATGGATATGAGCTAAGGCAATGGGTATAAATATCACAGGTTATAATAATTATTTATTTTAAAACATGTTATTAAATAATATAATGTTAAATCATGTTAAAAACCATTTAATCATGTTAAAAAGTAGTAATAAAGACATTGACCAAACCTACAATGACTTGCAATGAAACCTATGGTTCTAAAAAGTTCATTACCTTTATGTTTAGTTTGCATTTTACTGCATCACAGTCTTTCTGTGTGTCTGGATCTGGATTATACTGCTGGAAGAACAGAGGAGTGAAGTAGAAACAGGCATAAGCCGACTGAGATGAATTGACTGTCCTTACAGCCAACTATAGATGAGAGAGAGGGAGAATAAGAAATGACAGACAAAATAAATAAGTCAGTAACATTACAATAAGTCCCAGTTAGTTATCATTAGTTTAATGTATTCATTAAAAAAGAGAAATGCATTTGTTACGGTATTTATTAATCTTTGTTAACGTTAGTTATTAAAATGCAATTGTTCATAGTTAGTTCATGTTAGATCAGGTCCATTAAATAATATTAACAGATAGATTAGTAAATGTTTAAATTAACATTAACTAAGATTACTATAAATGCCTTAGAAGTTGGCTCATGTTATATATATATATATATATGAAAAGTGGAAAGTCCCCACAAAACATGAAAACACAACATGGATGTGTGTGTGTGTGTGTGTGTGTGTGTGTGTGTGTGTGTGTGTGTGTGTGTGTGTGTGTGTGTGTGTGTGTGTGTGTGTGTCTTGTTTGGCTATACTTGTGAGGGGCCAAATGTCCTCACTTATATAGTAAACATTATGACAACTCACTAGTGAGGACATTTGACTGGTCCTCACTATTTAAAAAGTTTAATAAATCGGCCAAAACATGTTTTTATTTATCAATTGTTCTGCGATGGGTAGGTTTAGGGGTAGGGGTAGTGTAGGGGGACAAAAAATATCAATAACCTGATATAAAACCAATGGAAGTCAATGCAATGTCCTTACTAATATAGTGAAACAAACATATGTATGTATATGTATGTGTGTGTGTGTGTGTGTGTGTGTGTGTGTGTGTGTGTGTGTGTGTGTGTGTGTGTATGTATATGTGTGTGTGTGTATGTATATGTGTGTGTGTGTGTGTGTGTGTGTGTGTGTGTGTGTGTGTGTGTGTGTGTGTTAATCAGGCCTAACTTACCCCATCCTCCATCGGATCCAACCATATTTCTTCACCAATTCTTGACAGAGCTTGAACTGCTTTTCCGAAGACTAAAATAAGTAAACAGAAGTATTTATTAACAACTGAAACTGAGAGGGAAGTTAGATAACATTGAGTAAAAATTTGTCATAACGTTACCTTTAATGCCATTGCCTTCAATGACACACTTCATAGTTTTGTTTTCCTTCGTTCAATATTTGCCACAAGAAGATTATACGCGAAACGATCTACTCTTATTGTTCAGACAATGCAGAAAATACAGGAAATATTGTGAATTTAAAGGATAAAAACTATAAACCGTTTTCCGCAGATTTCCTCAGTGTTGTGAGCGGGAAACAAGCGAGCGCGCGCCATCTAGTGTCCGACGAACTGTCTCCCGCTCTCAGGTTTATTTAGGATTTTATTGAGTTTAATAATATAATATAATATAATATAATATAATTACTATAATATAATATAATATAATATAATATAATTAATATAATATAATATAATAATGTCAAGGTGCATGACATTTTACCGTTCAACAGGGAATAAATGATAACCTTTCCACAAGTTACAATAAATTAGACAGTAAAAACTGAAAGTAGTGGACATGTGCACAAATATTTACACGTAAACACCGATACATAATACAGATCAGATTCAGATTCAGATTTACTTTATTTGGCACACAACCAGATACACAAGTGCAACAGTAGGTGCAATGCTTTCTTAGGTAAGTAGATACTAGTAGATACTAGTATACTAAGGTCCATTAACAATGAGAAAAGCATAATATATATTTAAGTATTAGTATTATAAGTATTTTAGAAGAATATTAACGCCACAAGTGGTATACACACATGTACCTCTTGATTAAAAAAAACATATTTTTAATTTATTAGCAGCATTACAAAAATGCGATGTATAAAGCATAGGAACTGAATATATTGAGAACAGCGGCTGACCGGAACGATTAAACCGTTACACAAAATCACTCCCATGGTTGTGGATGTTTACATGAACATCTCAGCTGCTATACGTTTAAAAGAGAGTCATTTGCACTATTAAAATACAAAATGTGTTCATATGGAAGCGGATTGATCCTCACTTAGGTTGTATTTCGAGCTGTCTGACCGTAAATTGTCTTATTCTTGGTAAAGAGGTTTAGCTATGGCTTGTAATGATGGCTGGCAGGTAGCAGGGCGTCGGAAAGGAGCTGCTAGAAGAGGACAACATCCTTCAAACCCAAAACTAGACTCACTCCAGGTGCCTGACTGCAAACTGGACAAGCAGAAGATAATAAACGCCATGTGAGAGTTTATCTGCCACTATGTCAAATCCTAGCAGTGACACTGTTAGACATGTTACCATTATAACATTATGGTATTCTGCTAAATATCTTGGAATCCCATGTAAATAGAAAAGTGCATTAATCTGGTAACCACTCCATACCATGGTATTACCATTCTATACCTGTACTAACCTCCTAAAATTCAGAAAAAAAACAAAGTCAAAATTAAAAACAAAATGTAGTATTTCATTCACCAAACAAACTTTGTTTAAAGATGACTCTAAACTATGTTATGAAAGATATAACGGAATTAATTGATATACCGTATACTTTATATGTGGGTTAAATGGCCATACATGTTTTTTTCCCATTCAATACAATGTATCTATACACTGTATCTAATTTGCATAGTAATGTGTTCTTGGAGCAACAATAATAATGGGAGTAATAACGGGAGTAATAGTTGGCAACATTTTCTTAATAATATCTAATATTTTATAGGAACATTGATATGTAATTTCTTTCCCTACTCACTTGTTGTGTCTCCCAAAATGCCTGATAAACATGCTTTAAAGATGCAGTGTGTAGTATTTATGAGGCTCTATTGACATAAATGCAATATAATATACATAACTATATTTTTAGTGGTATATAAAGACATTTTATTACATTAGAATGAGCCGTTTCAATCTTCATACACCGTGGGTTCCCTTACAGTGAAGTCGCCATTTTGCGCTACCATGTTTCTACAGTACCCCTAAACGGACAAACTTCTCTGTAGAGCTCTAGCTAATCTCTGCTGTTTTATACAGCGATATATTTGTCCTGTGTGGGCCACCGTAGCTTCTCCATGTGCTTCAAAAGGGAGTGGTGAGCGGTTGCCATTCACATCCTCACCGGTAGATGCTGCTAAAGTTTACACACTGCACCTTTAAGTCCCCATAACAGTTTCCTGGGATGTTGATTTATAACATACAACTTAAAAAATTGTCAGATTTAAATGATAACTACAAAATATTATAATATTTCCATAAGAGTGCTAAATTTGATCATTCAGTCGTTTTTAAAGACAGAGGAGAAGTTGTCCTGGTGAAACCTCAAAACAAATGCTATCTCTGAAAAGCCCTGAATGTGCCCTTTACAGGACATCCAGACTAAAAAAAGACTGTGACATGCTGTCAGAGAAATTCTCTAAAATATTATGTCCTTGTACGAGGACAGTGGCACCCAGGAGGTTAAACAAGCCAATTATGTTAAGGATTGTATTGCTCATATTGTCTGCAAGCTCTCTGAAATAGTGTTTTTCTTCACAGGAATGAACTGAGAGGAGAAAACTTCTGGATGGAATGGAGAGGTGATGCTGAACTACTCCAGTACGGTCCATAGAGTTTAAAACAAACAATTTGTAACTACCACATTCCCATCTCCACCTCCAGATCTGCTGTCCGAGCGTATTCTTTCCAATGCTAGCAAGCTGAATGGAGATGTGTCGTTCCAGCTCTGTGTGTGTTATGGTTTGGGTAACTTTGCTTCTTGTGTATCTGCCCGATACCAGCTTGCAATGTTGTCACTGCTTCTAGAGACGCTCCAGGTATGCAAGTTTAATTTATATGATATTCGTCCAATTAAACATGGTATTTTTAATGCAATACTTTTTGTCTTTTTCAGATTCCATTGAGCAGTTGCTGTGTGTATGATCCGGTGTTTTCTGCGTCAGAGTGTGAGGCTCTCAAAGAGCTCGGCTTCACCGTGCTAACCGAAAATGAGGTGCGTCACACATCGTCTGTCAGGATACATTAGTTCTGCTGTGAGTTTTTAGCATTATCTTATCTTCCCATCAGGAGGGAAAGCACCCAGTTTATCAACCCACTCTGTTCTACCTGATGCATTGTGGGAAGGCTCTGTATAACAACCTACTGTGGAGAAACTGGACGCCTCAGACGTTGCAGAAAATTATTATAATTGGCAACAGTTTTCATGGCATTCAAGAAAGGTAGGAGTCTGGTGTTAAACAATACAACATATGACCAAAAGCATTTAAATATCCTCGTCTAATTAACAAGAGACACTATTACAGCTCCCAGCAAACCTGGATCTTTCCCAGCATCAATGTGAGAATAAATGTTTCTACATCTAGTGGAAAACTTTGGAAGGCTGAAGCAGCTCCTTTTATTAAGTCGCATTTTGGCTTTTAGTATGAATATGTCAGCTTTACTGTTATCTATGAGCTAGTGTGCTTCAAAACAATGACAAAATTCACATTTAGAAGATTTAAGCATTCAAAACTTAAAGTCTCTCACTTCCACCATTAAGGATCAGTGGTTTTGATGACATCACTCAGCACTTCGGCTGTTCATGAAATTTTCTGTCCAATCAAATTCTCTCTAGAATCAGAAGCCCCGCCCCCTACATTATAAACAGACGCTGAAGCTGCGGCTGAAATCGGTCACTTGTTCACACATTTACTGTTTTCTACATGGTGAATGACACCTAGTGCACTATATAGGGGATAGGGAACGATCAGACAGTGCACTATATAGGGGATAGGGAACGATTCAAACAGTGCACCATATAGAGGATAGGAACGATCAGACAGTGCACTATATAGGGACAGTGCACTATATAAGGGATAGGGAACGATCAGACA
Source organism: Gobiocypris rarus (assembly GCA_023029165.1). Taxonomy (NCBI): domain Eukaryota; kingdom Metazoa; phylum Chordata; class Actinopteri; order Cypriniformes; family Gobionidae; genus Gobiocypris; species Gobiocypris rarus. Next base: position 3,929,789 of record CM040928.1, read on the forward strand.
GTGCACTATATAGAGGATAGGGAACGATCAGACAGTGCACTATATAGAGGATAGGAACGATCACACAGTGCACTATATAGGGGATAGGGAACGATCAGACAGTGCACTATATAGAGGATAGTGAATGATCAGACAGTGCACTATATAGAGGATAGTGAATGATCAGACAGTGCACTATATAGAGGATAGTGAATGATCAGACAGTGCACTATATAGGGGATGAAACCATTCAGACAGTGCACTATATAGGGGACAGGGAATTATCAGACAGTGCACTATATAGGGATAGGGATCGATTCAGACAGTGCACTATATAGGGATAGGAACGATTCAGACAGTGCACTATATAGGGATAGGAACGATTCAGACAGTGCACTATATAGGGGATAGGGAACGATTCAGACAGTGCACTATATAGAGGATAGGAACGATCAGACAGTGCACTATATAGAGGATAGTGAATAATCAGACAGTGCACTATATAGGGGATGGGAAACCATTCAGACAGTGCACTCTATTGGGGATAGGGAACCATTTAGACAGTGCACTATATAGGGAATAGGGAACGATCAGACAGTGCACTATATAGGGGATAGGGAACAATTCAGACAGTGCACTATATAGAGGATAGGGAACAATTCAGACAGTGCACTATAGGGGATAGGGAACGATCAGACAGTGCACTATAGGGGATAGGGAATGATCAGACAGTGCACTATATAGGGGATAGGGAACGATTCAGACAGTGCACTATATAGGGGATAGGGAATGATCAGACAGTGCACTATATAGGGGATAGGGAGCGATCAGACAGTGCACTATATAGGGGATAGGGAACGATCAGACAGTGCACTATATAGGGGATAGGGAATGATCAGACAGTGCACTATATAGGGGATAGGGAACGATCAGACAGTGCACTATATAGGGGATAGGGAACGATCAGACAGTGCACTAATGCTTTCCATTAAGGGTGAATGAAGTCTGTTTGCACGTTAATGTCAGTGAACCGCAGCATTTCCAGTCCAGAGACACGATAGCACAGAGCGGATCTTATGATCGAGTCGCCGCAGAGCAGAAAAAGCATCAGACCCGTTTGAATTCTGCACAGAACGCTATGGGCATGAAGCGATATGGAGGACATTAGGAGGAAACGGCAGCTTTACTGAGATCAACGGCTCTGGCCAGCTGTGATATAAACTAAATGTTATTGGCTATTTTTAAAGAGGGGAGGAGCTCATTACGATGTCCCGCCCTGTCTTTCTGTTTCAGTGGAAATCACATCAACACATTGAATAATACTTTGTGTTTTAAGGCACTTCAGTGGGACTTCAGTGGTTAAATGTTCAACAAGCACCTATAAGTATTGCGTTCGGCTGTCCACATTCATAATGCATACCATTTAAATCACTAATTAAATAAAACCATTTAAAACAATTCTGTGTGTCGTTGACATGAATTAAATGTTAACGGAAATAAAAACATAAAAAAAATAATAATAATAATAATATCAATTATATGTAAAAAAAAAAAAAAAAAAAACTGCTACAAGCTCAGTAATTACTACTTTATGCCGCTGAAAAAGCTAAATTGTGTCTGATTGATGATGTTTGTTACATTTTATAGGATGCTTCAGAGAGAGTTTGAGAGAGACTACAGCTTCCTTTCAAATGTATCCTTGACTTCTAACTTTCATTACACCTTTACAATTCATGCATTTTTATAAAGAATTTCAACAGAGAATTGACTGCCAGACATTGCTATGTCTGATAAAAAAGTCAATTAAATTGAATGACTTAGTTCTGTTCTTTTGAGACCAATAACATCAGAAAAGTTTAAAATTCCCCCCCCCCATAACTGGTCACACGCCTTGACTGATATGATGTTTTAGGTGATAAGTGTGTGTGACGAGACGTCTCTGCCCTGCTCACCTCGCTTCCTGGATGTTTTCAATGACACGGCGCTCATTCAGTTCCCTCCGGAAAGCCTGGACAAACTGCCAGAAAGCATGTGGATTGAGCCTTCAGAGCCACTGTACCAACACTGCCAAGATCTCGAGATCATCCAGAGAGAGAAAAGGAGCTGAAAATGTTACTGCTTATATTTCGCTAGATTTATTTCCAGTTTCATCTTGTATATATATTTGGCTTTTTTTTTATTCAAATAATAAAAATAAGACTTTTTCTTGGGACTTGTGTATTTTTTGCAGCCCTAATGTCACCAAGACAGCAATGGTCAAAAACTACAAAATGAAGAAAGCTTGATGAACAACATGTTTAAACATAGAAATGAAACTTTATTTAGTTAAACATTGTAATGACTTCAAGACAGACTTGTTTTTTGGGAATTATCTTGTCTCCACACTTCTTTTATGGTTTATTAATCCATCTCATCATACTTCACTGAAGGTCTGATCTGCAGTAATGTCTCACTCTGTCTCAGCCTGTTTCTCTGAATGACCTGCAGCTTCACTCACAACACACTCTTTCCCGTTTACCACTGGTATTCCTGACTGTGCTTCACTTACTGATGTCATAATACTACTTGATTTTGATTGGCTCTCAGTCAGGACACCATTAGTGATGTTTGATTGGTGTTCCTCCTCACATTCCATTTTTGAAGCGCAATCTCCGTTATGCAGGTGGGACTCGACCTGGCCGTTCATGTTTGAGTGGTCCGGTTTCTCAGCTGGCTGACCTTCTGCATCTCCGTCTGTGGCCTCTTGCTTCTGTTTCCCATTGGATGTGGCCTCCTCTGTAACCTTCCCACTATCGGTTGGTAGTTCAGAAGCTTCGTTCTCATTGGTCAATTCAGAGTTGTCCAGTTTCGCCTTTTCAGCCTCTTCCGCTGCTTTCCTCTCTTTCAGCTTCTCTTTGAACTCCATCATTTTTGTGCTTAAGCAAACAACAATAAAAGCATTCAGCTATGCTTCCATTAGTGTTGCAAAGGGGCTGAACATTTCCAGAAACTTTCCAAAAAATCCTGGAAGGTTTCTGGGAACTCAGTTTGCAACGCTAGTTTCCATTCACAAAAAACGCAGTATATTCTGAATCAAACGGAACAATTTCTTTGGAAAATGAATGTGCATCATTCATAAATTTCTACACCCCTTATTTTTTTCATTTTGCCTTATTAACTCAAAAAATAAGTATAAAAATAAGTTGTAACATTAATAACCCCCATTATGATTGAGCAGGAATTTTATTTTAATTTACATAGTTTGTATGATAAAACATATTATGTAAAGCAGAAATAATATTAATATTAAATATGGATGCACCAAAATTTTGGCTGCTGAAAATTATAGGCAGAACATTTTTGTTTTTTGGCCGAAAGAGAAAAAAGACCAAAAATATGCCGTTAAATCTGATTCTATCACATAGAACTCACAGAAGAATAATATATTGATATTAATATATTGGTATTTAACATTATTTTAATACAGGGCTATTTTCTGTCCAATTTTTGTGTTACTTTAAATAAAAGGTGTGGTTATTTTGTTTTATTGGCTTGTATTTTTAAAATTCAGATTCAGTAAAATTATTGAATTTAATTAACAAGTCTAATAATAATACAGTTATACAAAAAACTCATTTAAAATGAGAAACATTCCCTAATATTAAACAAATGCCGGGAGTATTCATTGTTCTGTCTTTAATTGAAGCTTTTTAAAATAAAATGAGAATCTAATGAAAAATTAATAACATCTAACATAAAAGCTTGTTTATATAATGTGTGTGTACATACATATATATATATTTATGGATGTGTTGTTTTTCAGTTTCTTTGTACTTAGTAATATCCTCAGTTATCATTAATGCACATGTTTTTATTTGAAATAGCATCAATTAAAGACAGAACAACAAATACTAAGATGTCTTTCAGTAGTAGTGCAAGTAGTGCAATCCTCAAGTCTCTTTACCTGTATGAAGTCTTCAGTATGCCATTGACCAGAGCAAGCTGCTCCAGCATTGTGTCCTGAGAGGGAACCAAACCCTGCAGAAGAGAAACAGAGCTCATGTTTAACAAAACTAATGCAAGTCTTCACATGTCGGCTCTGTTAGACAGTCGTTTCAAGCTGAGCTTACCTCAGGCAGTGTTTCAGCAAGCTCCACACTTCCCTGACGAATCGACCGTTCTACACGCACAGCCTGCTGGGTAATGTTCCTCAGGAATTCAGAGCTGCATTTGGTTTGAGGATGATCTTCGCCACACTGTTGCACCACACAAAAACACTCAGAACACCATCATGTTGTCAAAGCAAAAACACGACTCGCAAACACAAAATCTGACCTTGTTCTGGAAGATGCTGTACGCTTCCTTTTCATGATTCATACCTCCTCTGTAGTCTCCGATCACACACAGTCTCTGAGCCAGCAGATGGTGCCTGCGAAACAATCAAAACAATCATGGCCTCTAGCAACTTTAAAAAGGTAACACAGGTAACAGAACAATACCTTTAAATGAGTTAATTACTCAGGCTCTGATCCAAACCTTAATGAGCCGCCTCTGTGTCTAGCAGTCACTTAAGGTCACCAAAATTAAACCTTATAAATTACACACACACATGTATATTTAATGAGAAATAAAACAAAAACGCAAAAGCAAAACATCTGGATGCAGATATATATATATATATATATATATATATATATATATATATATATATATATATATATATATATATATATATATATATATATATATATATATATATAATTTATTATATTCTAGTTGTTTTTTTAAATATGTCTTTAATATTTAAATATTTACTTATAAGGGTCTAATGAGCGTAATGTGTGTGTGTGTGTGTGTGTGTGTGTGTGTGTGTGTGTGTGTGTGTGTGTGTGTGTGTGTGTGTGTGTGTGTGTGTGTGTGTGTGTGTCTATATCTCCAATTTGGCCAATGTAATATATATATATTAGTGCTGTCAGATCAATTTATCGCAATTAATCTAACAAGTTTTTGTTTACATAATATATGAGTGTGTGTGTGTGTATATATACTGCATACACACACATATATACATACATACATATGTGTGTGTGTGTGGTGTATACACCACACACACACACACACACACTTCATAGTTGTATTTCTTGCCCTGTCTATTGCCCATTTAAATACAAAATACTTTTTTTGAAGTCTTATGAGCAAAAGCAAAACATCTGGATGCATTATGATTTTGTAATTAAATGTCATAAATCAATGTTACAATGCAAAATCTATTTTCTACCCATGGTTTTCAGTATTGAATTATATACACTGTTTATTTCTTTTCTTATTCCATTCATTTTGGATGATTTTTTTCTCTTTGCTCACTGTAATGCATTGTGGGATTGCCAGGATATACGTGATCCTGCCATTTATTTTGACCAAGCTAAGGAACCTTAGAAAGTTGTATAACTTTGGAACAGCCAAATAATGCTTAAACATTGCCTATATAAGCAGCTCATTAGGGTTTGGAACGGAGCCCAAAGGCTTGTGCAAGTCATTGCTTGATTACTTCGCAACTCCATCTATTACAAGTAGAGCATGTTGTCTTACATCAGAGCTGTTGTCAGGTCTGCGTCTCCTCTGAAGGAGCTGTTGAGTTTCAGTGCGCTCTGTAGATACTGTAATGATTGTTCTCCCTGAAGAACCAATCCCAGAGAAGCCTGAGGGAGAAAAAGAGATCAACATTGAAACCAACACTTCTGTTTGTGTCTGTGATTATTCTTGATTAACTTGATTATGCTTGATGATGTTTACATCTATGACTGCAGCGTAAGGATGATCTCCTCCGTGAACCGTCAACAGAAGTACTTTGGCACGATACAGGCAGCGCTGAGCCAGAGCGGTTTCGCCTCCAGCGAGCAGATACACTGACAACAACACCTGGAACAAAAGAAATAAGTGCATTAGATGATAATGCATTTTTTTAAAGTAGGTCTGTTTTGGTTTTGTGAGAACGCGACTCACGTATTGCTGAATGGTGTTGGGATGATCGAAGCCCAGAACCCTTTCACTGATGACCACGACCCTCAGCTGCACACTACGAGCCTGCAGGGGACAAAAGTGAAGAATGCTATGAGATCAGAAAGCAGTGACAGTTTTAGGTGTGTTTGACATGTTAATGGAATTACTCAATCTCAAAAAATGTCAGTCTTGTACACATTCAAACCTGCCGCCTTGAGCCACATGAATTGTGAGTGATTCTCAAAGTCTCATGACAGAATGCAATGCATCACAGCGGTGTGGACAATAAAGCTGCGTTGGCTATATCGATTCGTCCTTTTTAATCAATCTTCATTTTGACGAACTGAGATCTTTTAGTCTATAGGTGCATCCCAATTTGTGTACTTGTGCACTATTCTATGGCGTTTTGTAGTATAAATAGTGCGAGAGTGTGTTCACACTGACAATTCCAAATAGAACAAGTGCACTTTAAATACCTGGATGATGCCCTTAAATAACTGAAAAAATAGGTTAGGGGCTATGATCTTATAACGTTCATACACCACACAGATGAGCACCTAAGTGTATTAGTGCATAGTGTATAATGCATCATTTAGGGCACAACTTTTGATTTGCATGTTTGCAGTTGATGCATGAACAAAACTATTGCAACCAACACAATAAGCTGTGTCACCCATGATATGAAACAAAGACAAATTCTGTCAATTTTTGAATGCATTTAAATATCATTTTGATGTTCTTTAACTCTTTCCTCACCAGCTTTTTCCTCGGCAGAATATTTTGTTGTATGAATATCTGAACATGCAATATATCACAAGAAAGAACAGAGCATCTGCTTTTAAACAAAACCCATCTTATTCTAGCTTCATGCATTCTTTTTTATCAACAGTTGAATGTGGGTAAGTTTGGTCCCACTTTATATTAGGGCATTAATTACTATGTACTTACATACAATGTACTTATTGTGTTCATAATGTGTTGCAAAACACTTTTGCTAATATTGAGGTGGGATACGGGTAAAGTTAGGGACAGTTGGGTAAGTTTAAGGGTATATAAGTACATTATATCAAATTATTCATTTAAATGTTATTATGTAGTAGTTAAGGCCACCTAATATAAAGTGGGTCCGTAAGTTTCATAAAAAAACACAACATTTTAAACAAAAAGCTGAGAAAAAACCCTTACCCCTAAAGACTACAACAATGCATTTATCAATTTTTATGCTCCTTTTTTGTCTGTTTTTTGATCCAGTTCACTTTTAATATAAGCCTTATAGCGACCCCTACCGTATAACAGTGAAAACACAGAAAGCTGGAATATATCAATGTTAGGGAAAGAGTTAATGTGACGGTGACAGATCGCTATAGCGCCACAGAAGTATATTTCAACAACAAATTATTATATCATTAAAAAGTTGATATAAAAAATGATATACAAATGTGCAATTTAAACGTTTACATACAGAGTTTTTATTTTTTTTATTTTTAAATAAATGTAATGAATTAATTGATTATTATATTAAGTAAACAATTTTCAATTTAGATTTTTGGCTAAGTGAGAACTAAATAAAACAAATGTATTTAAGTGCATAAATTACATTTTGCAAAGGGGTTGAAAATATTTTTTTTATAAATCTACATAAATTGTCATAATTCAATTTATTATGAAATAAATGTTTTTAATTTTTTTAATGCATTTTCACTGTATTTAAATACAATTATTTTCTTCCTCAGTATTTTTGTACAAATATTTATTTTCCAGTACAAATATCTAAGTATTCTTAAATCAAGATACATTTACCTGGGAAGCAAAATGACTGAAGATATTGAGATATTGAAAAATGTATCAAAATTAAGTGAGTTTTGCTTAAAACAAGAAAGAACTTGCCAGTTAGGTCAGAATTATAATTTTTTTAAAGTTTTTCCTTTGAATTCAGTTCAGGCAGATTTCTTTTTCTTGTTTTAAGTATAAACTTACTTAATTTTGATGAATGTTTCAGAAAACAGTATAAAAAATACAGAGAATATTTTTCAGTGTTTAAAATATTTCTATGATGTTTTTTATTTTTAAGGAATAAGCATTGCAGTCACTTAATATGAGCGTGTTGTGCCTTAATTTGCAAACACCTAAAAGGTCCTATTATACAAAAAGCTACCTATTAAGCCACTGGGCAGCAAGACACACCCTAGATAGTACGCACAAACGCACCTCAACAGGATGGCCCTGTACATAGGCCACTTTTGCCAGCAGACTAAGACATTGGCAGGCTTCCGGGTGAAGGTCATCACACACGCGACCAAAGAGGTACGCCGCTTCTTTCAGCTGCTCGTACGCCTGCTCCAGTAACCCTACGGGGAGAACACGGAGTCGGTCAAGCGAGGCTGCTCATACATGACTCAATTACTGCGCATTGGTTCATAAATACCTTTCTGAAGACTGTTCTGAGCCATCTTGAATATCCGTGTGCCGTCGGTGGTTGACATGGTTATGTGCTTGATGACGGGCAGAATGTTGAGCACATCGTCCGGAGAGATGGGTGCTTTGTTACGGTTGTCAAGAATGTATTCTTTGAGACGGAGCTGCGGGACATTTGGGGAAAAAAGGCATTTATTTGATCAAAAATACAGTAAAAACTGTAATATTGTGAGATATTACTACAATTTAAAATAACTGTTTTCTATGTGATTGTAAAGTGTAATTTATTCCTATGATTTATTTTGAAATTGGTGCTTTATATTCCTAATTATATGTATTTAAATAAGTATATACAGTTGCTCTTTGTTCATGTATATTTTTTGTGAGGCCTTGGAAATAAAAAAAACATTTGAAACTAGTGTACATCAATTGATCCTTTTTTGCCAAAATTACAAGATAAACTAAAAATTTGATATGTCGATAACACTTTAGTTCTTACTATTAAATAGTTGCTTATTAGCATGCATATTACTAGGATATTGTCTGTTTATTAGTACTTATAATGCACACATTAATGCTTTATTCTGCATGATCATATTCTACATACCTTAATCTACCCAATACCTAAATTTAACAACTACCTTACTAACTATTAATAAGCAGTAATTAGGAGTTTATTAAGGCAAAAGTCTTGGATAGTAGTGAGAATTGAACCCTAATCTACAGTGTGACCGACAAGTCTTTTATTAGTGTTTCTAATTAGTTAAACCTATGAGATTAACCTGCTAGCCTAGCATACCCTAGGAAAAATAAATATTTAATCATGACAAACTCAAGACACCAAAAATATTGCAGAAATACAGATATGCACTTTTATAATTTAGCCATAGCTTGGTTTAACGCAATACCTGAATGCCAGTCTTCAAGCACATCTCTCTTAACAAGGACATCTTCTGGAGTCCGTACTGCTCTACTAGATGCTCCACATTTGACCTGCAAAATAATTAGACTATGTAGTCACTACGAGATACATGAAAGGGTTATACATTTGGAGATGAGTGAATGATCTTCGCTCACCCTAGTCCTTCTTTGAGTCTGTATGTTTCTTGAGCATCTTGACAGATCTGACTCCAGAGTTCATTCCCGCTGAGTGCGGTCCATGCAGTGCTGTCGGTAGCCCCTCCCCCTCCACGGCCACGCCTCCTGGAGCGCTTCTTAGACTCCTCCCCATTTGACGATGAACTGAAGTGAGGCACCAATAAGCAGCAGAGGAAATGACTTGCTGCTGCAGACAGATTAGAAGTCTCCACTCCCTGTACAACACAACAGACACAATTTTCATTTTTTAAAATTATTTATGAATTACTCTAGCCTGGATGCCAGCCGAACTTAGCCCCGCCCACAACATTTGACGTTGGGAAGTTCGGTCTGGACTTGATCCGTTGTGGAGCAACTATGCTTGAACCAGAGCAGACTGATCAAATTGTCAGGGCGGGCTTTATACGATGATGGTCAGATGATCAACAGTAACGTAATCATCCACGTCAGCGATTGACACACAAACCTCCTCCCCTCGCTCACTCGCTTCATTTGCTCCAGATTAATATTCTTGCTGTTACAGGGCTTGAATTTCGGTCTAGGATTGTGCATAATTTTACTCATTCCCACAGTTTTTGTGCTCACACCCAAAGTGTGCGCACATAAAGCCGCCTAAATTGAGCTCTTTTTTGCTGCTTATTGCGCTTTAACAGTCAAATACACACAAAATAATGTCAAAATGCCAGTCTTGGTGAGTCTTCACATAAACACAGTCAGTTCTGTTTTAAGTGAACGTAAACAGTTGAGAAAGAAAACGCATGTGTAACAGAATTATGGATCCGTGCGTCAGGTCTTAAAGTGACAGTAGTCTAATAATCCTGCGGCCAAATTATGAGATTATATTAAAAATATCTGTTTTTCCCTATGGTATCAATGTCAAAATTGTGGCTAGTAACTTTATAAAACCACTAGCCACAGTGTCATGCCCTGTGTATACAGCAAGTATGTCTTTATCCACACACATACAGAATAGTTGCATAGGGCGATATACGCTATTTAGCTATATCTCAACTGCTTGATTGCTTGTATCATTGCAAAATGCAAACTATATTAATCGCACAGCTCTAATCTGCTAAATGCAACTATAAGGCATGAAGATCCTAGGATATTATATATACTAACATCATGATTTTCTGTAAAGCTGCTTTGAAACTGTGTATTGTGGAAAGCGCTATATACAGTCAAACCAAAATGCATACAGACATCTTCAACATTTTCTTACATTATCAGTTAATTCACTATAATTTAAAAAATGGTAATAAAATATGATAAGAACTCAACTAAAATAACTTTGATAGAAAGGGATGTAAAGGATTACAATCAACCATTCACCTGTTCAATTTAACTACACAATTAAATAATACAAGTTAAGCTCAACCAATGACCAAGCAATGCTTCATTTTGTTCAGTCTGTGGTGTCAAAGGTCACATTAGCAATTACAGAAAAAACACTGAAGCAAAACACGCTCACCTCAAAGTGTCTGAATCATTTTGGGCCCAAATCTTTATCAAATTTACTGCTAGTGACTGTATGAAGAATTCTTGGATATAATGTCACAGTTTACTTTATTTTGCTATCCTCACCTACATAAATGAACAATCTGAATAATCTTTGGTTTGACTTTATATATATTTGACTTGACTAAGTTAAATGAAATACCTGAATGTAGCCACTGAAGAAGCGTTGTGCACAACGCACTACAATCTCTGCAAACGCCAACCTCTGAGAGAGATGCAAGATAGGATTAGGACAGTTATAAAATGTAAAATCTACCCTAGTATAATGGATTGTAAAATCATTTTCTTACCGTGATGTGTCTCAGTTGATGTTTGAGATCTGATTGGCTGATGGACAAGATCAGGTGACCTAGATAGCGGAGGTTTATGCCTTTCTGATGGAGGGCTTGCCGTAAAGAAGCCCCATCCATCGGTATGTCAGTCCCGTGAATGCAGTCGTTCATCTGAAAGTGCACGCTGATATGTCAGTGCACCGTTTCACTCACACATATGCGCATTCATTTCCGTTGAAAAGTTTGGGGTCGCTATGATTTTTTTACGTTTTTGAAAGTCTCATCTGCTCATGCATTAATTAAATCAAAAATACAGAAAAAACTGTAATATTGTGAAATATTTTTACAGTTTAAAATAACCGTTTTCTATTTGTCATATACACTCAAATGTAATTTAATTCCTGTTATCAAAGCTGAATTTTCAGCATCAGTCTTCAGTCACATGATCCTTCAGAAATCATTCTGATTGGCTGCTCAAGACACATTTCTGACTATTATCAGTGTTGAGAACAGTTTCATATTACTGTGGAAACCATGATACATTTTTGTTCAGGATTCAAATGAACAGCATTTATTTAAAATATAAAAGAGTCACTTTTGATCAATGTAATGATGAATAAAAGCATCAATTTCTTTAAAAATCGTACTGACCACAATCTTTTTAATGGTAGTGTATAAAAGCACAAAATACACTCACGAATGCCGGTATCTGGTCATTAATGATGAAAGACCCTGCTTCCTTCAATAATCTCTTCTGTAGCTCCACGGCGTCACTCTCTGAGCTGGGAAACTTCACGCCTACCCGAAGAGAGGGAAAACAATATTTAAGGTCTCTAACTAAATCTCTAATTACAGAAGTGTTCATGTTTGGCTGTAAAGACGGATGATTTCTGTCCAAGACAAATGTGGTGATATTAGCTGAGCTGCCTACATAGACAGCATTGTGATTTCAAGGCTTTAATATTATTTATTATTTAATGCATAAAATAGTTTAATCCAATTACAGACTGAATATTTCACCAAATATTATATGCATTTGATGTCATCAGCATAGATACATGTCGAGTTTCTCATGTGCTTTACATGTGCATTCAAAACTAGTCACTTATTAGGCTCCTTTTCATTGGATACTGCCTTAATAGACAGCATTTAGCAGAGAAACTCACTGGGGTTATGAACAGAGCTTTTATGTAGTTTGTTTTGGTGCATATTAATGTTTTTGGAGTTTGAGTTTTCTTTTCCTGACCTGGGGAGAAGACATTAGGGTTGAAGCGCATCTCAAATATGATGTCACTGACGGATCCGACTTCTTTGCACGCTCTTCTTACGGCTTCTATGTTTCGAGAGTCACCTGACAACACACAAAAACACACATAAAATCATTCCTCGAAAACAGATTTAGATCAAACACCTAGTCCAGCATCCAATGACAAAAAAAACACTTATTTTCATTCTCACCAGATTTCAAACACTCTTCCACTCCTCCGTTCTCCTCCATGAGAGCCTTCGCTCGCTGCGTGAACTGAGCGTGTCTGACATACGAAGATGAAATGTGTTCATTAGGATGCACACAAATACACAAACCTAAAATCTCTGATGTGACGTGTCACGTGTGTTAGTTAAAGGATGTTTAAAAACTGTCTAATATCCTAGATTAACATGCAAACTTTTGTATATGATGTTTACTTTTCTTTTCTTTTTTGTGTATGATTTGTTTCTGTCCACATAATGAGATTATGTGGGAAAAAATGGCATTCTGGGTGTTTCATGCCTTATTGACCATGATGTGATGCATTATGCAAGAAAACTGATACACTGTCATTGTAGAAAGACACTTTTTTTATATTGATAGTAATATTAATTTATAAAGTAATAAATATAAGTAATAAATAATTTCAAGATGAACTATATATTTTAGAAAAATCATGTTAAAACGTGAGCATCAAATATGAATCATCAGGCATTTGAGCCTTTTGATGATATCTCAATCATCATTATATTGCATTGCATTATGTTTTAAAACTAGAGATTGATCATAAAACTAAGCATTTAAATATTATTGGGAAATATAGAGCCACAACTAATATTCATATGCATTTTGCCCATCATCTTTTTGGCCATATAAATATGAAACCTTTCAGAACTCACTTGTGTTGAATGAACGCCTTCACTAGCTCCGGTCGTAAACGACACAAACCGTGAGGGTAATGTCTGGGAAAACTGCCTTCCTTGTGTTCTTTTTCTTGTCCTTCTTCTTCGTCTTCCACTTGGAAGTTGGCATCAGCAGGCATAGTACGATACACATCCAGCAGGTAATATCGACCATCGGCCCCCAGTATCCCCTGAGCATCTACAGTGGTGAAAAGGGGCAACTGATGCCCGGTCGGCCCCTCAACCGCATGTCTTTGCAGAGAAAGAGCCTTCGCCGACTGAGCCAGCAGCTCTAGGAGTTTCCGTCTGGATGGATTTTCCATTGGCCCTGCGCGGAAGCCGTATAAAAGGCCATTGGGAACCTCAGCCTGCTCGGGGGCCTGAAGACCAGGGGCCAGGCCCTGCGCGGACAGCCGAACGCCACGGTAGTCGGCCAGTGCGGTGGGGATGGTGTGCAGGTTTTGGAGGTCTCCTTCCAGGTCGCTGTATATCTGAACACATCGCAGCTCGAGACGCTGAGCGGCTCTGTGACCGCGTTCTCCTCCCAGCCACTCCTCTCTTTGTGTCGGCACACTCATGAACACCCCGCCGCATAAAAACGCTGGGTCCTCGTGAGAACCATTGACTGGGTCGACAAAACCATCAATCACCTTCTCTGATGCCTGAGCAACAGCCCACACAAAAGCGCTGTTCACCTGCCGGAACACACAATGAAAGTTAAGAGGTGGTGTAATGCAATGGATGAATGGATGGATGGATGAATGGATGGATGGATTGAATTAAAAGGTTTTCAATGCAATGGATGAATGGATGGATGGATGAATGGATGGATGGATGGAATTAAAAGGTTTTCAATGCAATGGATGAATGAATGGATGAATGAAATTAAAAGGATTTCAATGCGATGGATGGATGGATGGATGGATGGATGGATGGATGGATGGATGGATGGATGGATGGATGGATGGATGGATGGATGGATGGATGGATGGATGGATGGATGGATGGATGGATGGATGGATGGATGGATGGATGGATGGATGGATGGATGGATGGATGGATGGATGGATGGATGGATGGATGGATGGATGGATGGATGGATGGATGGATGGATGGATGGATGGATGGATGGAATTAAAAGGTTTTCAATGCAATGGATGGATGGATGAATGGATGGATGGATGAATGGATGGATGGATGAAATTAAAAGGTTTTCAATGCAATGGATGGATGGATGAAATTAAAAGGTTTTCAATGCAATGAAATGTGGTGTCAAAGCTACTTGGAAACTATGGTTTAATTAAATGAAATTAAATGAATAAAAAAAAACTTATATTTTAAAAATATATAAAATAATAAAAACAAATATTATGAACTGGTTGTTTGAACTGATCCATACGAACAAACTGATTCAGTATAAAGGAACTGGACTTACAGTGACAGACAAACAGTGATGTGCTTGCTGGAAGACACTGAGAACAGCTGAGTTGCTGTCACGCTACTGATAAATGTACAGTAGCTATGTGACACAGTATTGTTAGGATGTTTTATGTCTATGTGGTCTGTTTAGTTTGTGTTTATTTAAATATACTTTAGGGACAGAATCGTCTACATAAGTTAGATACAAGTGTGCTCAGACCTGCACTAGCGCTCGGTCCCTCTGAAGTCTCTCCTCCAGACTTCTCTGGGGAAGATCTCTGGCTGCTTGAAGTTCCTTATTCCAGTCAGGAGCCTGAAACACACAGAAGAACACGTGAACATGACACACACAGACAGACAGGAGGACAAAAGCGCAGAGGAGAACAGATAGACAGGTACAGGGGAATCTCCTTCACCATGACAAATACCAAGACACAAGATAGACAAACTTTGGAAAACCTTTGTGCCATTATCCCATGACTATTGTCTGGCGATCACCAGACCAAGCTCAGTTTGAGATTGAACATTGGTCTGGGGAGTCTGCTCTGTATTTTCTACTGCACAAGAGGTGTGATCAACAGGCATAATTCAAATGACTCTGTATGCAATTGGATAGTCCTTCAACCAATCAGAGCACAAGAGGCGTGATCAACGGGCAACAACCCATCGCTTCGATCTGTCATCATGTTAAACCCGCCAATAGCGCCAGGTGGATAAGCCAGTCTGTGATTGGTTTCGTAAAAATTGTAAAAGAAGCAGTAGAAATGAATTTATGGGTTTCCAGACTGAACTGCAGGGAGAAATCAAATCGCCAGAAGATCAGGCTGGGTTTACCTAGTCTACCATGCCTCCCAATCCAAAATAGAACAATTGCAAATTATATCTTTATATAAAGTCTTTATATTGTTTCTAGTTTCTACATGTTAATATAACTTATTTACTTTTGTTTTATTAATTTAAATTTTATTATTTTGATATATTTTATTATCCTTTTAAATATAAATGTATACAAATATAACATTATTACTTGTCATTTTATTTAATTTTTTTATATTTATCTTTTTAACATTTTTATATAAATTTATAATAATTACTATTACATTGTATATTATTTCATTATAACTGTTTTTTAGATAAATCCCATGAAGATACTCCAATACTTCACTCCAAAATCAAAAGAATAATAATATTTTGTATAAATAATTTAAACACCAAGTTTTTTTTTGCATTGTGACATTACCATGACAATTAAGCACATTTTCCCACAACAATTCTCATTATGGTAACGAATTACAGTTTGGTTTTAAGTTTGGAGATTTTCATCTAAAACTGTAAAATTGCTCATGTTAATGTATGTTAATTTTAATTATTCTCTTTTTTAATTGATTGATAATTCAAATCAACATTAAATAGTATTACATTTTATTATTATATATTAATTTCATTACTACAGGTTTGTTCTGCTATTCGCACTGAGGCATTCATATGCTTTATTGCAATAATGTTTGTCACACAGTGTCTTTGTGATTGTGCTCTGAAAGATGTGAGTGTGGGACAGGTGTGTGTGTACCTGCGCGTTGAGGTCCTGGTCCAGACCCAGCCGGCAGCTGAAGCTGGATCTGTGCGAGTGAGGCGAGGAGACGCCCAGCCAGCTGAGTGTACGGTACGGAGTGGGAAGCGCCTCTTCGGCCGGCAGAGAGGGCCTGTACGGACAGAGACGCTCAGTGAAATGCACAGGTACAGATACAGGACAGGTGTGTGTCGTGAGAGTGTCCGAGGGTCACCTGTGCCGCAGTGTGCCGAGGCTGTGTTTGAACTGTGGGCTGATGTGGGACAGCAGGTCGCTCAGACAGTGGCACACTGGAGTAGACTGAGCAGGACGAGGGTCGAACACATCGAGGGTCGACCTGAAACAAAAAATCAGCTTGGTTCTGAAAAAACTCTCAATCAAAATGCAATGATTAACATTTTATATAGTAGTATACTCGATTTGTGTTACATGACCTTTACATTTCATTGCAAGTGTAATTCATCTTGAAAACAATTACTGTGCATATAGTGTATATAAATTATAGTATGGTAGCATGCAACTACAAACGTAGTCATAACACAGAACCTTACCTGTTCAGGTAAAACCCACGTGGGCAGGAAGTGATGTCATACTGCTTGCCCTCCAGAGTTTGGACACTGATGTACAGAAAGTCACCCTGCAGTTTACGGAAACCAGGGGGGGGGTTCCAACAGCTGACTGACAGGTCGAGCAAGAAACTGGGTGCCTATCACAGAATCAGTTCATTGTGAGAGTCGAAAACCAAGTCTAAGGGTTTATTTGTGTGTTATTTGACATACTTCACTGTGTGTGTTAGTGGGCAGCAGGGTCGCCAGAGGAGGAAGTTCTGAAACTCCAGGCAGAATGTATGCAGGAGGGGGCGGGGCTTCAGCAGACTGCTCTGTCTTACTATTGGCTCGTCTGTTCTTTGATGAGTGCAGAGTGGGAGGGGCTTCTAATACACAAACACACAATGAGAGGGTCTCATTGCCATGGGCATAAACATAATGAATGCATTTTAAATTATTTAGAGGCAGTACTGAATACAAGCGTTTTAATGTACTTTATGGGAGCATTTGTGCACAAAGGCATACATTTAAAAAAAAGAAAAAGATCTCTATTTCTTACCAGGCGTTTGGGTGAGTGTGTTCAATACAGTGGGTGATCGGCCCTCCATTAAGGCATCTTGGGGTCTGGCAGCTTTCATCATCTCTTGCACACGTGCTAGGTGAGCTTGTGCCGACCGCGGGGAGTACGGCTCTATAACATGCACACACAGCTCACTTTATTATACCAAAATCAGGCCTTTTCTCCAGTTCTGAATCTAATGCGTCTCATCTTGTAAGACTATGATTTTTCCAATGAGCAATGAGATTATCTATTCAATCATCTACTTTCCCACATTACTCATAATTAGTGCCATGTGACTCACTTGGCTCTAACGGTTTGCAATGAAATCAAGAAGTTGCAAAACCTGTATAGCAAAAAAACCCAATGATCCCTGTGAAAATTCTCACTGAAACCAGCTTAAACTGGATGCTGTGCTTTGGAACATGGTAGCTGGTTTCTAGCTGGTCCAAGCTGGCTATCCTAGTCAACCTTGAACTGGTCAGCTGGTCATACTCGCTCAAACTGGTTTTGGAACATGGCAACTGGTCATGATGAACTACCAGCCGAAGCCGGTAGAAGACTGTCAATCATCATCAATAAACCACATGGTTTCCACAGTTTCTGACCGATTAATTTTCATGCACTTTTCAGTGGTTTATGATCACTGGATAAGCTAGATATTGGAACAGTGTTGTTATTATTAATGTTAACTTATTGTTAAAGTAAAACTATATATATATATACACACACACACAAACCGATCAGCCATAACATTATGACCACCTTCCTAATATTGTGTTGTCTCCCTTTTGCTGCCAAAACAGCCCTGACCTGTCGAGGCATGGACTCCACTAGACCCCTGAAGGTGTGCTGTGGTATCTGGCACCAAGATGTTAGCAGCAGATCCTTTAAGTCCTGTAAATTGCGTGGTGGGGTCTCCATGGATTGGACTTGTTTGTTCAGCACATCCCACAGATGCTCGATTGGATTGAGACCCAGCCATCCACGTGATGTAAAACCACACTGACCAACTAAAAACCATCAGCCCTGCTCCAAAACATACTTACAGGATTCCCCACCAAATGTCCTTATATCCATGTGTAATATATGTAAGTCTATTAGAAGTGAACAAAAGCAAACATCCCACATGGAAGATCTTGCGGTTTACCTTCAACTAAACGGAGAGTGACTCCAGCTTTGAAGCCCTTGACGTCCTGGAGCTCAGTCATGGGGTCGAGGGTCACACCTGAAAGGGCCAGAGCGATAGATGTGCGAGGTGCCACCTCCTCCCTGCCCAGGACGGTCATGATGGCATCCTGGACCAGCCAGAATCCATGAACCTGCAGAGAAAACACAGACTCGACATTAATCCAACATTTAGGTGCTTTGCATTGTTTGATGTTCTGTTGACAGACATATTTGAAAATATTTGCATTGCTGATCAGCTCAAACTTGACTACTAATTTTGAGGTTAGTAGTCCAAAATGTACTTTATTCATGGTGTAGAGTACATCTGACTTGTGCTGACGATGAAAGCTCACCTGCAGCTCAAAGGGCTCGACACCTGCACCCTGAATCTTCACAGGAAATGACCCGTCATCATCTTTTTTGCTTACAGTCGCTTTTCTCCCATTCTCTGAATTTGAGACATCTGCAGAGTGAAGGGGGGTAAAGAATGAGTTTCAATCCAAAACAAGAGTTACATAAGAGTTAGTTAGGAAAGTTAGGAAATCTGTCCAAATGCCACGAAAGAAACTGAAGAAAGA
Source organism: Gobiocypris rarus (assembly GCA_023029165.1). Taxonomy (NCBI): domain Eukaryota; kingdom Metazoa; phylum Chordata; class Actinopteri; order Cypriniformes; family Gobionidae; genus Gobiocypris; species Gobiocypris rarus. Next base: position 3,949,045 of record CM040928.1, read on the forward strand.
ACAATAAAGGTTTTTTATCCTAGAGTCCACTAACGCAATCGCTCCATGGTACCACCATGTTTTTTTAGACATGTGGTCATGGCAGTACAATATTTTATGAATATGTACCGTAATAATACCACTATATTCCGTAAGACCCCTTTGAGTACTATATAAATACAATGGTACATGATTATGGTGATCATTTAATACTATTGCAAACAGTCCTAGTGAACTCTGGACATAAATACCCATTCTTAAATGTCATTATTTGAATGAAATAATAAATAAAATAAAATTCACTTTTGTTACATTTGTTAAATTTTTTTGAATATCTAAATCATCCTTAAAACAAGATACAATTACAAAATTGTTTTAAAAACCATAAAAGGATTCAACTTCTTTACTTCTTGATTTAGTTATTGTTACTTTTTAGTAAACTAACTGGGGGTGGGTGCCAATAAGGTAAGAAACTAAAATATATCAAATAAATCAAACCAAAACTATTTGGAAATAGTCACAATGTATCTACAAATCAACACAATTTTTTCTACAAAACTAATTTCAAGCATTTAGATTTTCAGGATCATGAGACACAAATTCAGTCATAGGTATCCAAACATCTGACTGGCAAAGTATATCAAAGTACCACAGTATTACCGTCGGATATAGTACAGTCATAGTGCTTTTAAAAGGGTCAGATGCATGTGAATGAAATCATATAAACCCCACAGACATCTCCACCTGACATCCATTCATAGAGTCAAAGCTTTGAGTCTCTCTTGTTGGATTTGTAGGCAAGTCTAAGATCTCTAATAACAGCAAGACTCAGCTTGATACGGCACGAGCTTGTCCAGACATCTTCCAAACTCCCCCCTGGCTAGTGAGAGCAGATAACAAACACTGTATGAGTGGCTATACTAGTGCTAATGCACCACACTTTATCTGAGACTCGTCTGGACATCAAGAAGAAAAACTCCAGATGAGCTCTGAGCTGAAAACTCAAACAGCTTGATCACAGTGTCACAGCGGCTTTTGGGATGAGATGCATCATTGCTCTTCTACAGCACAAAGACTATTGTTCAAGCTACGGGTCACGTGCGCTTCATAGGTCATAGTAAATATAAAGTTTAACCTTTTGTAAACCAGCATTTGATCTGTGGTTATGAAGGAATGCATTTAATCACGGTGAAATGTGTTAAATGTAACTGGGTGTGCACTTTTACCTTTATCCATTAATAAACACATGTACGGTTGGGGCATGCAATTTTCTGAATGATGAGAATTTTGATTCAGCACAAAGTCTTTATGGACCTGTCACTCGATGTTAAGATAACTAGCTTCTAGTAACTAGTCATTGAACAGATTATTGGACAGTTAATCCAGGAATAACCTGAGGTGGAGCATCTTGATCGAGCTTAAGGAAGATCTGCTGATTTCCGCAGAATTGAAACATCCAAGTTCTACACCTTCCTTTTTGTTTATCAAACATTTAAACATTATATTTATTGTTTATTGTTATATATATATAATGTTTATTAAACATTATATATATATATATATATATATATATATATATATATATATATATATATATATATATATATATATATATATATATATATATATATATATATATATATACACACAATTATTCTTAAATATACTATGTTTATGATCAATATCATCTGCCATAAAAGTTTGTTTAAATAATGTGTGTGTGTGTGTGTGTGTATACAGTATATACATATACATACACACACACTATACAAATACATATATATAAATATATATATATAGATCTGTCAAATCGATTTATCGCAATTAATTGCATAATTGCATCAAACAAAAGTTTTATATAATATATGTTTGTAAATGTATGTATGCATTTATATTTTTATATAATGTGTGTGTGTGTGTGTGTGTGTGTGTGTGTACAGTATATACACACACAGACACACACTCACATAATATAAACTTTTTTGGTACATGTCATGAGATTAATCAAATACATAATATATATAATAAAAATAATTATATACAATAACATACACATACACACACATATATAAATATATATATACATAAGGAAAAAAAAACATTACAATTTTAGTAATTATAAAATTGTTATGAAAAATAGTGTTGCAATGCCGAAAATCTTAAAGGTCGTAAAAATAGGCATAATTTTCTTATTCAAAATTTGTTATTAAAAATTAACTGAACATGCATAGTACTTGTCAGCTCTGTTAAACTTTGTTTTTTTCTTTTATATGTTTAAACTAAGAATAAAAGAAACCCATGCAGGATTCAAACCTTTAGCCTTTCAGATCTTAAAAAGTTTATGGGATACACAAGTGTTGAGTATCACATTTAAAGTTTGGTAGAAGTGCATAAAGGTTATGATGCACATCACATCACCACTCAACAAGTGCTTGGAGGTTCCCGTGTTCGTGATCAATCACATGCATTCGCCAGGGGAGGAACGCGCTCCTGAGGAAAGACAGGAATGCGTGCGTGAGTGTGTGTGTGTGTGTGTGTGTGTGTGTGTGTGTGTGTGTGTGTGTGTGTGTGTGTGTGTGTGTGTGTGTGTGTGTGTGTGTGTGTGTGTGTGTGTGTGTGTGTGTGTGTGTGTGTGTGTGTGTGTGTGTGTGTGTGTGTGTGTGTGTGTGTGTGTGTGTGTGTGTGTTCAGACCCGATGCCATGAGGAATCTCACAGAAGAGCCTCTTTTGCTTTGACATGTGTGTTTGTGAGTGTGAGGACGCATACATCAGGAGGTCAAAGGGTCAAAGATGGAGGCTGGTGTTTGTTTTGCTGCGAGAGAAAGTTTCATTCTAAAGTGCAGAACTGTAAATGTAATGACAGCTTAAGTTGCTTGTGTTTGTTCTGTTTTAATGCATGCGTTATGTATGCTTTTCTTTATGAAAAACATTATGTTATGTTTTTCTAACTGTACGCATGAATCATTTCAGACAACCCGCAAAAGGAGCAAAAGAAAGCTTGATCCAAAGCGGCAGGACAATGAGGGAAACATCAGGAAGAAGTTGAGAGGGAGGAGACAGACAGAATCAGAACAGCTCTTACCCATAGTTCTCTTCTCTCCGTTTCCTTTCTTCACGGCGTCCCTCATTTCTCCTCTGGTCTTCTCTCTCGTTAGCTGCTGGTTTTGTCTTTTCGTCGGGACACTCTTCTTGTTTTGTGCAGTGCTTTTGGAGAGCTGTCAGGTGTGACTGACCCAACACGTCTTTTTAGTTTCTTGTTCCCTCGGCCGGCCACTCCCTCCAGCGCTGGCAGTGTCTCCCTCCCCTCCCACTCGGCCCACGGCAGGCATGTTTCACTGGGCGTGACGCTGCTTCACTCCATTTTGCGCGAGATCACTGAGCGTTACCCTCCCCCTCTGACTTCCCTGAGGGCAGGGAGGGATCCTACTACACACACACACACACTTCACACTTATAGTGTTTTCATGTTTTATGGGAACTTTCCATTATAGACACAATTATTTTTTTATTCTGTACAAACTTTGTGTTCTATCCCTAACCCTCAGTGAAAACTTCCTGCATCTTCACATTTCCAAAAAACATCACTTATTATGATTTATAAGCTGTTTTCCTCATGGGGACCAAAAAATGTCCCCACAAAGACAAAGAATTTTAGATAGTGCCATCTTTTTGTGGACATTTTGTTCCCATAATGTAGGTTTTACACGCACACACGCAAAGCATTGAAAACAGAGTTACATAGAGTGAAATGCACCAACAATTTCAAATGCATAGTAAAAACTGCATAGAAAAAATCCATAAAAATGATTATACATACCAAAATGTATACATTTTGATTATAATGAATAATGTTTTGATTAAAAATGATTACCAAAACTAAGCCAGTAAGAGTCTTTTGATTGTGAAATTTTCATTGCAATTAAATGTGATATATATATATATATATATATATATATATATATATATATATATATATATATATATATATATATATATATATATATATATATATACACACACACAAATTTTCTTACCCCATTGGAAGTTAATTTTGTTAATTTATAAGATTCAGAGATATCATGTCATTTTGCTTATCTAGTAAATGCATCTTCATTTAAGACATTTTAGATATTTGGACTGGAAACAAAACACTAAAAACAGCATTTTTTGCAGTGTAAAAATAAGTGAAAGGTCAATCAGAAAAAAAAAATCTTTGAATTGTCATGAAAATGGTGTCATTACAATAAAATAAAAAAAAATCTTAATGGTCCTAAAAATAGAAAGAAAATAATTTTCTTGAAGAAAAAAAGAAAGAAAGTTTGAACAAATTGTGGGTTGTGAAATATGACCTGAACATTTTGTAAGATTTTCCTAGATGACTCAAAATTATGAAGTACTTAAAGAGAAGTTTATGTAGTGTGTGTGTGTGAGTAATTGATGCATTATTCAATCCTTTACACGCCTATCCAGCTCTAATGTAATCTTTAAGCTTTTTGCTTTATTTCAAGGCCTCTTTGTATTCGTCCCTGCAGTAACACTGCATGGCAGACGTGCTGAAATGTGACAGAAGTGAGAATGAGCCCAGAAGCGGTTGAGCGTGTTGGTCGGTAAACCTCAGGCCATTCATGCACACCTCACTTATGTAACATCTCAGCAGCTGCTGCACAAATTCTTGCATTTCTTCATCCCACAGAAGCTTGAAAGTTGTGAAATAAAATCCGAGCTGAGCAGATGGGAGCAACACAAGCAGCACTTGAGTGGACGGTATCACTGCAGGCACATAACAAAGCACTTCAAAGTGACTCAGAAATAATCCGCCTTCTTGAAAATTCACTTTCTGCACTGGTATCAGCAGCGCTCGCGGGAGGGGCCGGTGTTAGGAACTCACTTGACAAGTAGGGAAACATTCACGAGATCTTGTCTTACTCCCTAAATGAACTCTTATAATCTAAATAACATATAGGTACTTTTAAATTACACAAGCCGACAAACTATGTTTCCCCAGGCGAAATAGAGATGATGTATGAAATAGTAGATCTTAGACACCTACAGGGTTTTATCAACCTTGATGTGTGTATGTATTATGGTCACACTTTGGATAATAGGGTCCAATTCTCACTATTAACTACGACTTTTGCCTCAAACTCCTATTACTACTTATTAATAGTTAGTAAGGTAGTTGTTAAGTTAAGGTATCAGGTAGGATTAGGGATGTAGAATATAGTCATGCAGAATAAGGCATTAATGTGTGCTTTATAAGTACTAATAAACAATATCCTAGAAATATGCACACTATTATTAACTAGTTAAGCATGCATATTACTAGGATTGTATATGTGGTGTGTGTGTCCTTGTTTATATTACATTGTGGGGACCAAATGTCCCCATAAGGATAGTAAAACCTGAGATCACCTACATTGTGGGGTCCAGCCAGCGGTCCCCACTATTCAAAAGGCTTATAAATCACACAAGATCAGTTTTTTTGAGAAAGTAAAAATGCAGAATGTTTCCTGTGATGGGTAGGTTTAGGGGCAGGGGCTCTGTCTCTGTGTGTGTGTGTGTGTGTGATGGGTAGGTTTAGGGGCAGGGGCAGTGTAGGGGGATGGAATGGACAGTTTGTACGGTATAAAAACCATTACGTCTATGAAGAGTCCCCACAAAGATAGTAAACCAGACATGTGTGTGTGTGTGTGTGTGTTACACTGATCAGGCATAACATTATGACCTAATATTGTGTTGTCCCCCTTTTGCTGCCAAAACAGCCCTGACCCATCGAGTCATGGACTCCACTAGACCCCTGAAGGTGTGCTGTGGTATCTGGCACCAGATGTTAGCAGCAGTTCCTTTAAGTCCTGTAAGTTACGAGGTGGGGCCTCCATGGATCAGACTTGTTTGTCCAGCACATCCCACAGATGCTCAATGGATTGAGATCTAGGAAATTTGGAGGCCAAGCTGAAAGAGGCCACAGCCTCCAGGGAACACCATTTCCATTGATTGCAACAATGCTTAGGTAGGTGGTACGTGTCAAAGTAACATCCACATGGATGGCAGGACAGGTTTCCCAGCAGAACATTGCCCAAAGCATCACACTGCCTCCGCCAGCTTGCCTTCTTCCCATAGTGCATCCTGGTGCCATGTGTTCCCCAAGTAAGCCACACACCCGACCATCCATGTGATAAAATAAAAACTATAAATATGTTATAGAACAAAAACTATTAAAAATGAGAAACACAACAAAATTACTAAAATGTTAACTAAACAATAAAGACTTTAATCAAAATGGAAAATATAAAAATGGATCAAAATATATTAATAAATCTCAATGAACATAAAAAAACTGACTTAAAACAAGTTTAAATTTCTTCCTCATCACCAAAATGAAGGGGAAAAAATGAATCTTATGCCCATTATTATTTTTTGTATTTTTTTTTAAAGGCTGATCAATAAGCCATACGATAACTAATATTATAAATCTACATTTACACACTTGGTAGATGCTTGTATCCCCAAAAAGTTTATCCTACTGTTTGAGCTGGAGGAATGCTATAAATATTTATAATCTATAATATTTTTCAAAAAGTATAGTAATAAAAAAATATAGATATTTCACTGTCACAAGCACAATTTTGTGGAAGTGAAATCAGAATTACACAAATACAGTGCACAAGAAGGAAAAACCAAGCTTAGTCATTTTGAAACCCCCCAAAAAAGTGAAAATCTGCATCATGAGATTTTTGTCAACTTGTTTTGTAGCCCAGCAAATGAAAATAATGCATCTGATCACCACACACGCAGACAGAGACAGAGACAGAGACAGAGAGACAGACAGAGACAGAGAGACAGACAGAGACAGAGACAGAGAGACAGACACAGAGACAGACACAGAGACAGACAGAGACAGAGACAGAGACACAGACACAGACACAGACACAGACACAGACACAGACACAGACACAGACACAGAGACACACACACACACACACACACACACACACACACACACTTTTGTTAGAGGTTGATCCCTAACAGTACTACTGATGCCCACTGCTGTTAGCAAACATTCTTTAGCATGATAAAGGCAAGAGGAGACACGAGGTTGTTTAAAAAAAGGAATTTATTTGTTCTGGTGTTCTGATCTGAGAAGATACATTTACAGAAGAGGCCTCATGAGATGCTGGCATCGCTTTACGCTGGAATTCTTCATCTGTCCACAGGCTTTCAGAGTAACCCATCCGTGTGACGCCAGAGAATGAGGCACAAGCAGGAAGATCCTGTTCATTAAAAAAGTCTTACGGCACACGTGTCCTGTTGTGCTGGTCCGACACGTGATCAGACAGGTCAGAGGTCACTGTATGTCAGATGGGTGGCCAGATTTTACTGACCTCTGCATGAAGAGACTCTGGGATCCACTGACAGTACGCTGACATCAGATCTACAAGGACAAGATAAAGACTTTGTCTCTTTCAACACTTCAAATCCCATTAAAATGTGTTTACGTTAGAGCTGGCCAATGGATATTTATCAGCTTTTTGGTGACGTTAAATATATACACTACCGTTCAGATGTTTGGGGTCCGTTTTAAAGGGATAGTACACCCAAAATAAAAATCACCCCATGATATACTCACGCTCAAGTCATCCTAGGTGTGTATGACATTCTTCTTTCAGACGAATACAATCAGAGTTATATTAAAAATGTCCTGGCTAATCCAAGCTTTATAATAGCAGTGACAGGGAGCCCAAAATTTGAAGCCCAAAAAAGTGCATCCATCCATTATAAAAGTGCTCCACACGGCTCCGGGGGTTAATAAATATTAAAGGCGTGATGAATTGAGAAATCAACTTTCCCTTGAGCCTTTGATATAAAGGTCACGGTGAGAATATCCTGTAAGTTTCAGAGCTGAAAACATCCTTGTTGGTCAAAGAGAAGCTTTTATTGACACCAGGCCCAGAAAACGACAGCTCTCAGATATATACTGATCTATGACGTCATAGGAAGGGGAAACGCCGCCTCTACAGATAAATGTGTACGCCTGCTTCTGTAGCCCCACCCACCGACTCGTGGAGCTAAACTGTGCTGAACGGAGCTAATCGCACTACTTAGCAATCAACATGCCGAAGATAGCAAGATGATCGTTTGTAAACAAGACACAGGTCGAGACTGGATTTGCAGACATATTAAGATTAAAACACAATGCTGTGCCATCTATAGTGGATCCGACAGGAATGGTGCAACACACTTATGTGAGTAAAACATGTTTTTATATGTGATAGTATTGCATTGTTACAGATCGTTAGGATTATGTGTAACTAAGCACGCTGTCACAGGCTGGAGAATCCTTTATTTGTTGGTTCATTGAGATTGAGAATCAGACTCGGACATGTATGGGCCAGGGCTCGCAAAGCCAACATCCCGGGGTGTTTCCCAGACGGACTACCCCCGTCGACCCGAAAGCCTGTCGGCAGGGCGGGGAATTTTTAATAGTGAAATAACAAATTTCTTGATCTGCATTGTGAACTCTCTTGACTTGATATTTGAAGAGTGTGCGTGTGTGTTTGTGTGTGTGTGTGGTTCACGCTTATATCCACCGATTGATTGGGCGAGCCAAGTAATAACAAAATAAATCAATCTCGGGTGGATGAGAGATAAATCATTGTGTTTGTTTGAAAAATACGGTTTGAGAGCCCTGTGAGAGAATCTTTCCGGTGGCCGATTTCAAAAAAATCTCTCACGTGAACTGACAGGGGAGCTGAAGCTCATTAAATATGTCAATCTTATCCAATCCGTGTCTTGAGAGATCCTCAAAACCCCGTGTAGAAAATAGCCTATTACTTATTCATGATGATGTTTTTTAATTTAAAAACCGTCATAAGTTGACCAAAGACGAAAGTATAAAAAAATGAAAAAGCCAGTTCATGACACCCTTAAAAATCTAGTAGTAATAGCGTACCGCCGGAAGCGAGATATTTTACTTTATAACATGTTAACCCTTATGTGTCCCTTGGGATGTTTTCAGCCACTAGGGGGTATTTTTGAGTCTTAATTTGGCCATAACTTTCTCTGTGTTTTAGCAAATGGAATGATTTTTGGTGACAAATCTTATTTTTACACATTTTGGGAAAATGCTTTGAAAATTTTCACAAACTCAACGATACACTGTGGGCAAATTCACTACCCTTTCGTTACCCTCGTGACTGAAAACAGCCAATAACTTAAACTGCTGTAAAAATGTAGGGTTAGGGTTTTTTTTTTCTTCTATTAATCAACCTCAGTCCTGTTCAAAACTACTAAATGTTTAAAAAAAAGTCCGGATTTTAACCCTTTAATTGCCAATTTCATAAATGATGTCACTGATTTGGGGGAAAAAACACACAAAATGACTAATTTTCAATATAAAATGTAATTGTGGCCTGGATTTATTTTTACCTCTAATCAGTCTTGGACATGTCAAAGATTAGAAACAACATTGTCTTTGATGCATTGTTAGTTTTTATGCAGCATCAGATTTTATTTTTTTCTCCCTCATTTATCCCTCGTGGCTGTTTTTGCCCCATTGACTTCCATTGTAACCACATTTTTTGATTGCAACGCTATGACACCATATACCCATGCATTTTTGATTGTTGATGGTTTTCCCTGTTGGGAAGAGGTAAAATTTGTTATTTTTACAGTTGATAACCAGGTGGCACCATTAACCCTTTAGATAGGATAGTCTAAAGTCCAATCTATAGGGTTAATAGATAGGACTGAGGTTGATTAATAGATTTATGCAAAACAACTTGAAAAAATATTTATCTGATACATTTTTACAGCTGTTTAATTTAGTGGCTGTTTTCAGCCACGAGGGTAACGAAAGGGTAGTGAATTTGAAGGATGCACAAGGGTTAAATATGGATATTTTTTCTTACACAAACGCATGGCTTCGCTTCAGAAGGCCTTTACTAACCCCCCGGTGCCATGTGGAGCACTTTTATAATGGTTGGATGCACTTTTTGGGGCTCTGGTTCACTGCCATTATAAAGCTTGGATTAGCCAGGACATTTTTAGTATAACTCTGATTTAATCCATCTGAAAGAAGAATGTCATATACATACTAGGATGGATTTACGAGGAGGTCGCCAATGCCAAGCTCACTCGAGTTTAAGGGTTAGGGATGAAACAGTTACCAGTTTGACAATAACCACGATGCAATTTCCAACGGTTAGTACTACGGTTTAATATTTTAACCATCATTAAAACGATTTCATTGCCAGGATTTAAAAAACGTTATCTTTGCAGCCGGTAAAGACAAAGAAAAAACCTAGTTTATTAATAAACAATTCATGTCTCCTTGCTATTTTTGACACATTTATAATTATTACTTTTGCTGTTCTTTGTGGCAAGCTTTGTTTGAGTGCGGAATAGGCTAATGTATAACATAAACACTTTCTTAGAATTCTCTGCAGTATATATATATATATATATATATATATATATATATATATATACGTAATTAAATTAGCCTAATATAAATGTGTACTTCACATTCAGCCTGTCTGCTGTTATTGTTTGTGAAACCACATTTTAATGCACTGTAGTATATTTGAATCAGTTAATGGAAAACAGGCTAATGTGCATTCTAAAAATCTGAATTCGGATAAGGTATGTAGAATTATTAATTGAGCTGATAAAATACCTATAAACATTTTGACATCCTGTTTCTCAAACAATGGTTTAAAAGCTGGAATATTTGTTTATTTGTTTTATCATTTTATTTAACATTTATTGAACATTTAGTACATGTTAGTAGATAATGTTGTAGTTGTTAATGCTATTATTTGAATGTTTCTGCTGTTATTACCACTATTTTAAAATGCAATTTGTGACCAAAGCTGAATTTATCATCAGTCTTCAGTGTCACATGATCCTTCAGAAATCATACTAATATGATGATTTGCTGCTCAAGACACATTTCTGATCATTATCAGTGTTAAAACGGTTATATTTTTGTGTAAACTGATCTATTTTCTACAGGAATCAATTAATAGAAATGTAATTTATTTGAAATAGAATCTTTTGTACCATTATAAATGTCTTTACTGTCACTTTTGATCAATTTAATGCATCCTTGCTGAGTAAAAGTATTAATTTCTTTATTAGAGACCCCGACTGTTGAATGGTAGTGTATCATTGATGGCTGTTTTGCACTGCATGCTGAAATGGCTTCTTTCCAACTATTATTTTAACCAGTGACTGTTGCCAAGCAAAATACAGTAAAAATCTAGTTAAAAACAAAGCCTGGTTTTCCATTAAATGAACACAAGGAAGGAAAAGGAGTCATTTTTACAGGCATACAAACTTACATTTTTCATCTTTCCTCCACGCAGCTTCTAAAGCCGTTCTGTTGTACACTTTTTCTGACGCCAGTGCCGTCAGAAGAACTTCGGTCCGCGGCTGCAGCCTGAGACGCAACAGCAGGAGATTATTCAACAACACCTGTTTACACTCCAAAGTCTTTGTGTGTGTGTGTGTGTGTGTGTGTGTGTGTGCCCTCACTTGGCCCACGTCTTCAACATGATGGAGGGTGACGACAGTAAACACGTGCTGAACTGCTGAATCTTAGGACAAACCTGCAGAAATTCATCCAAGAATAATTTAATGCATCAAACATATAGCAGCACCATGGTATTCTTTCAAATATTTATGAATATGGTATCACTCCACTCATAATTCAATTTCACTTTATGTAACACTACCATTCAAAAGTTAGTTTTTTAATGAAATTAATACTTTTATTCAGCAAAGGATGCATTAAATTGTTCCAAAAAATACATTAAAATACATGCTCAAAAGAACAGCATTTATTTGAAATATAATGTTTTGTAACATTATAAATGTCTTTACTGTCACTTTCTATTCGTCAAAGAATGATGAACAAAGTGGTTCATGGTTTCCACAAACCTATTAACCATTTTCAATAATAATCAGAAATGTTTCTTAAGCAGCAAATCCTCATATTAGAATGATTTCTGAAGGATCATGTGACACTGAAGACTGGAGGAATGATGCTGAACATTCAGCTTTGATGACAGGAATAAATTACATTTTACAATATATTCACATAGAAACAGTTATTTGAAATAGTAATAATATTTCACTATATTACTGATTTTACTGTACTTCTGATCAAATAAATGCAGCCTTGGTGAGTAGAAGAAACTTCTTAAATGGTAGTGTATTTATTTGGTAATATTTATATTATACATAATTATGACAAAATAAACCTCATCAGGGTGATACAAAACTAGTTTGATACATATCATGGTCTTGATCACCTTGTTTGGGTTAATTTTTTTCATAATTACCAACTTTACACATGTTCACACACACACACACACACACACAAATGTCACCTTGCCCTCGAGGAAAAACTTTGCAAACAGTTTGTAACGCTCAAGGCCCTCTGGGTAATCCATTGCAATGGAAGGAAGTTTCCAACTGACTCTGACTGTGGAGACAGACAGACACACCCACATCATGTGACTGTTATTACACACACTAAAAACTGACACAATCACTTTGACCTCTGGGGCTGAGGACAGGAGGAAAGACAGCTGCTCTTACAGAAGGTGCTCTGCTGATGACACTTCACTCGGCCGCTCAGTGGGCAGTACCAGGGGGCGGGGCTTTCCTCCGGAGCGCTGAAGTGACAGTACTGTGGGAGGAGCTTCGGGATCCATTCCGGCTGAACGGCACAAACGCCTGCAACAAACAATACACTCTCCTTGCACTTGTGTAGATAGAGCAGTTTATTTTACGGATTTTTTTTTTTACAAATTTTTTGTCTCTTCAAATTGACTTTTCAAAGCATTTATTTCTATGTTTTTTTACATAATATTTTCTTAGTAAATATTACGTAAAAACAATAGCTGCAATTATATTTATATGTAAATTCCATTTACATATTAACATTTCATTAAATCAACTAAATTAAATAAAAATTGGAAAATATTACTACAAATTTCAACGGCTTAAGAAACATGTTTTATGTTATAAATGTTGAAAACAGTTCATATTTTTGTGGAAACCATGTTACATTAATTTATCAGGATTTTCAGGATGAATTCAGTATCCATCTTTATCGGCTAATCACTAAAGTTTCAGACAAAATAAATCTTAAGGTATTTTCACATTAGACATGATAGAGTTGTCAGAATTATAAAGTTTATCTGGCAATTACTGTCATACAAATAAATGCAATTATTGATTTAATTTAATTAAAAGTCTATTTAATTAAGTGTATTTAATTGTCTTAACAAGCCGGCATGCATTCACACAGAACATGGATTTATACAATAAAATACATGATTTAAAAAAAAAATGTCAATATGCATTAGTTGTTCTAATGTGAATATACTGTATATAAATGTCACATTTACAGAAATTAATTATATTATTAACTATTAACTTAACTAATTATTAACATTACATAAATATA